>JAOPHQ010002863.1:37500-248872 GCA_030340625.1 Merluccius polli | reverse complement strand
TTTTTGGTACCTGAGCTCCGGGCACTAGTCTACACATGTCCTGTGAATTTCATATTCATAACTATTACGGTCTTTGTACAGTGATTTATGCTGACATTAGAGCGCCACCTAGTGGCGGAATTTTTTTCTCCTTTTAACGTAAGCCTCAGGGAGCCATGTGCTATCATCGTACCAAGTTTCGTTGAAATCGCACTTGCCGATGTGGAGATATAAACTTCTTAATTTTAAAGAGCGCCACCTAGTGGCGATGGTCTGAAAATTTGTACGATGCTTTATGGAGGTATAAGGAACTATTGACTAAAGTTTGGTGTCGAACAAACATACCAAAGTGGAGAAATGGTCCACTTGCTTTTTTGACGTAAAATTTACATAAATTAAAATATTTATAGCGCGCTTATTTTTTGAAATATCAAAATACTTCCAATTACTTTTGTTCATGGGACAGTCTGGAGATGTTACGTGTGAAGTTTCGTGCGAATCAGAGACAAGCGTACTTATTGCACTTGAAAAAATTAATTTTTGTGTTTTTGCGCTCTAGCGAAAAAACTATTCGGGCGGAGATAGGAGTGGCCGACGTGGGGAGGTGCAGCACTAATTTCTGCATGTATAGATATTAGGTTTTTGAATGTGCGACAAATTATGCAGGAGTTATGAGCGTTACGGATTTTGCTCAAAAACAGCGCCACCTAGTGGTTTTCCAAGTGTGCGACATGAACGTGACGCATAGAATATATAATTTTTCACCAGCCCCGACAACTTTGCCAAATAAAAACAGTCAAATGTATACGTTGAGATGGTGCAAATCGCCGGCAAAGACGGAGAAAAAGAATAATAATAATAATAATAATAATAAACGAAGCAATTTCAATAGGGACCTTCCAGTTTCACTGGCTCGGTCCCTAATAATAAACGAAGCAATTTCAATAGGGACCTTCCAGTTTCACTGGCTCGGTCCCTAATTAAATTCGGGCGGGTGGCGGGTGGGTTGAACCAATCAAATGAAAAGATATATATAAGTTACATTGTTAAATATTGTTACTTACATCCGATAAAAACGAGCACACTTTTTTTCTCGCGTCAGCAGCGCCCGCGGATGGCGGGCGGGTGCGGTTTTGAAATTGGTCAAAAAACGTTGGTGCGGATGGATGGTGGACGGATGATGAGTTTTGTGATGCGGTTGCGGATACAATAATAGCCCATCCGCGCACCTCTAGTCCCCAGGTACCAATGAGATCATTTTCAAATGTTTTTACTGCAGCATGTTCTAATAATTACATGCTGAATTCATCCCTAATATGCATGTATTACTATTTTGGCAGATATTAAAAATTAATTTAAAAAAATCTTATCAAATTGTTTTCAGAGAACACCATCATATTCCTGTTCAACATGTCCCCAGGTACCTCTAATATTATGTTCAAGTGTTTTTACTGCAGCATTTTCTAATAATTAGATGCTGAATTCATCCCTAATACGCATGTATTACTATATAGACCGATACTAAACATTCACAGAAAAATCTAATCAAATTGTTTTCAGAAAACTCCACAATATTCTTGTTCAACATGTCCCCACGTACCTCAGATAATTTTCAAGTGTTTTTAACAATGCTAAATTCATCCCCAATACGCATGTATTACTATCAAGACAGATATTAAAAATTCACAGAAACATCAAATAAATTTGTTTTCTGAAAACTCAACCACATTATTGTTCAACATGCCCCAGGTACCTCTGAGATAATTTTCAAGTGTTTTTACTGCAGCATTTTTTAAATAATTAGATGCTAAAGTCATCCCAAATATGCATTCATAGCTATGTTTGCCGATATTAAAGATTAATTTAAAAAATTAAATCATTAGAGACAGTATTGAAAATGAACACATTTATTGACAACACATTTGGCACACATTAGACACCATTAAATTATAATTCATGGGTACAATTGATCCCATGAAGTCTGCCGTGAGATGAATTCCCCCTGATGGTGTCTAACCGCTGGTGGTGGTGGTGACTATAGATGGACCTCGGCCCAAGCCTCCATCTCTTTCTCCATAGACGGGTGGAGCCTAGTCCCGGAGTTGAAGGGAATGGAGGAGGGCTGCAATGAAAAGGAGACAGGAATGAATGAGATGTGTATATATACGCTTTGCATTGGTGCGCAATTGTACTCCTGTTAATGCATGAGGTCCTGATTGGTTGAGATGAAGGGGAGGGGCTTGCAATGACAGCATGGGGATTAAGAACCCAGACATAGAGCAACAAGAAATAGAAGGGGAATGTCGTCGTCTCCTGAATGAACGTTTGCTTTAGCTCCATTTCAATCAGTAGAGACAGTATTGAAAATTAACACAACATTTATTGACAACACATTTGGCGATTAGAAACCATCAAATTATAATTCATGGGGACAATGAAGTCTCCCAAAAAATGTCATGAAAAGTTATTACCTTGATGGACGATACGGCACCTAATGGATTGACAAAACAGAATTATACATGACATGAATGAATGAACACTGATCAGTGCAGTTAGAGTCACCTAGTGGAATGCATAAGTAGTGATATACATATACAAACTTGAAGCAGAGTTGCTGAACAAGACAGGACGCCAGCAATGGCTAGGTAGAATTCCCAGCTATGGGAGACAGGAAAGCCAGCAAAGACTTGAAAAGATTCCCAGCTATGTGAGACAGGAAAGCAAGCCAGCAATGACATGAGAGATTCCCAGCTATGGGAGACAGAAAAACCAGCAATGCCTTGAAAAGATTTCCCAGCGATGGGGACAGGAAAGCCAGCAATGACTTGAGAACATTCCCAGCTATGGGATTTTGTATGTGACTGTGATGTTGATTAACTTAGTATTATAATGACACAACCACCAACTTAATGCTTAACTTACCATTGAAGCTTAATGGCTTGAAATATCTCAGCGAAGATGATTGATGCATCAGGAATAGGGATGGGAATCGAAAACCGGTTCTTGTTGAGAACCGGTTCCCAGTGTTTCAATTCCTTGGAATCGTTTGCCAATTTTGCAAACGATTCCCTCATCGATTCCAGTGGACGCGAATGACGTCACCACGCACGTTGCGTAGCGACTCCAGTGCAGCCAGCAGTCAACAGTAAACATGGCGCCCAAGCGGTACAAACGCTCCAAAGTTTGGTTACACTTCACAAGAAAAGACGACAACAGGGCAACTTGCAATACTTGCAACGTGGATATTTCCTCAAAGGGAGGAAATACTTCCAACATGCAAAAACATTTGCGCACACAGCATGCGATAACGATTTCTGAATGTCGCGTTTTCGATGCGCTCCGGACGAACATCACTGAATCCTTTTTTTCCAAATGAGAATCAATAAGAGAATCGATAAAGAACCGAATCGTTAAGCGGAATCGAAAATGGAATCGGAATCGGAAAAATCGTATCGATTCCCATCCCTAATCAGGAATGTGACATCTGATTGGGGTTGATACGTGAGGGTGATTTCACTGCATTGTAAACCAGCAAACAAATATAAGGAGTAAGTAAAAAATTGAGAACACATTTATGTATAGATGATAGCCTGTTGAAGGGGTATAACAGCAGGGCAAGGGAGTCTAGTATCAGAATGGAAGAGACCTGCTACAGTATTCGAGACCTCAGCAGCAGTTGATGCAGGATGGCATGCGAGACCGGCAGTCATGCATTACCATACAGTATATCATCTTTAAAAATACCCCCAAAAACTCACAGATGGAGCAGCATCTGTAAAGTTAAGTGTGAAGAAGATAACACAATTTCGTCATAGAAGGACGAGGCAATTTGTTGGTAGGAACGGGACCAGAAGTTTAGTGGGAGCTTCACCCGTAATCTAGTGACAGCAGTGTGCAGGTTAGTCAAGAATACCACGTTGAGCAGGCTGGAGATAACAGCTGCCTTGTGAAACATCGCCAGTCCACATGCGTTTCGGGCATGCAAGAAACCGCCATCTTGCTCATCTGCTAGAGTATATATTTAATTAATATACATTTAATTAATATTATTAATTTATTTTATGTATTATTATTTATTTATCAACCCAGCTGTGGTGAACCTGGAAGAGCATTCTCAGAGCTGATGTGGAACAGAAAGGCCAAACGTACTGGTCGCCATCTCGGGAGGGCTAGTGGTGCGGACACAGCGGAGGAGAGCCAAGCGTGCTAGGTAATAGAAGTTGGATCATCAGGTGTGTGGAGTGTGAGTGAGAAGCACTTGGCAGCTCTTCACCCCCAGACTTCTACTGCCAATACACAGAGACTTAGATGCTAGAACACAACCGCTATAGCCTATCCAAATACTAGGCTATGATCAGTCTACCCCAAAAACCTAAACACAAAACAACACCTAAACTAATAAACAACACGTTTGACAATAATTAAGAATTAGTACTCAGGATGATGATAAAGTATGCCGACTCTGCATGCTGGGAAGCAGAACACCCTGGCCTGAATGCTTCAAATCTAGGGCTATTCTCCATTAACAGCAGCAAAAGCTGATCAATGCACCATCCTACACAGTTACAATATTGCAACGACTAAACTACCGCTGTCAACATATTCCACAAATTACATAAAACAATCCCAGAAGTAAACAACTACTTCGATTTCGGCTTTGGCGACCTGGGGGGGGGGCACTTGCCACTGTTTGCTTATAGGCTCTTCTTGCGAAGCCGTTCATGATCCTGTTGCTAACGGGAATGATATCACAATGCTCTCGGGTTGATCATGGAGCAAAGCTTCAGTCAAGTTGTGGATGGACCGCTGGTTAGCTGATAAACGGGTTGCCCATTGCCTGAAAGACTTGCTGTCGGCTGAGTGGCATGAGGGGACTATAAGAAGTCGTCGGGCAGATGATTAAAGTTAACTCACGGAGAAAAGAGAAAAACAAACAACAATTAGGCTCGAGTCAAATAAGATCCCCAACAGGTGGGACCTGCGGCCGGTCAATTGCCCTATTATTAAACAGTCTGTGTGATATCACTTGAATACAACTTCCTGATAACTTGTGGGCGTGACTGTTGCAGTAAAGGGAGAAAGTCCCGGAAAAAGTGCTGCTGGCCACTGGCCTGATGTGGAACAGAAAGGCAGAACGTCCTGGTCGCCATCTCAGGAGGGCTAGTGGTGCGGACACTGCGGAGGAGAGCCAAGTGGGCTAAGTAATAGAAGTTGGATCATCAGGTGTGTTGAGTGTGAGTGAGAAGCACTTGGCAGCTCTTCACCCTGGCCCAGCACCGCAGACACCCGAGCCACTCTCTTCCCCTAAAGAGCATGGTGGGGAGGAAGCAAGCTCATCAAAGCTGGATGTTACAACATGTACAAAGGTATGTGGAAATGGATTCTCAGGAAAATCCTGCACCAAGATTTGCCTTGTGAATATCTTCCCTGAAGGTCAGCGACACAATAGCAAGAAGATGAACACAATCGTGGACGATCAAAGTAATCAGTCCCTTGCAAAGAGTTTTTTGACATGTTTGACATTCAAAGCACAACCATACACCCTGAAGACATGTGCTGGCGTAGCAGAAACGTCAGGTAGAAGAGCTTGTGGCTACGCAATAGTCAGTAGATGGGAAAATCTTTTCCTCTCCCTACGCTCATTGAGTGTAATGCTATCCCTAGCAACCCACTCCTAAAGCCGCACAACACCACCGCCATCTGAGGTCAATAGCTTCTGAGATACCGCCCTTCAACATAGATACTGACATCCTCCTGCTCATTGGACGGAACCTTCTGAGAGCTCACAAGGTGAGAAAGTAGCTTAGAGACAACAACCCATACGCACAGAAGCTCGACCCAGGCTGGGTTATCATAGGCAATGTGTGCCTCGGCAGTGCTCACAAGCCAACTGAAGTGAGTGCTCTAAAAACGCATGTGTTAGATAATGGATGCCCAAGCCTTCTCACCCCCTGTGACAGCCACATCAATGTGAAGGAGAACTTCAGTCTGATAAGTTACTTGAAAGCCACTCCCCATCAACCTCAAGCTTCAAGCCCATACTTAAGACCACTGAAGAGAGTTTAGGAGAGACTGTATTTTGCCACACTGATACTGACAACCAGCTTGCACCAGATGTTGAAGATGATCTTTCTGAAGAAAAGGAGTCTTCAAAGATGAAACTAACAGCTGGGTCGCCCCATTACCGTTTCGCAGCCCCAGACGTCTACTCCCAGACAACAGACCCTGCGCCTACAAGCGGCTTATGTCTCTTCAACGCATGCTGGACAATAAGGAAGACATGAGAGCACACTTTGTCGAGTTCATGCAGAAAATGCTTGATAACAAACACGCAGAGCTGGCACCACCTTGTGACAAAGATAAAGAAAGACGGTATCTTCCAACTTTCGGTGTCTACCACCCAGAGAAGCCTGGGAAGATTTGTGTGGTGTTTGACTCGAGTGCACAGTTTGATGGAGTGTCTTAATGACGTGCTCCTTTCAGGGCCAGACCTTAACAACACCATTAACAGCACCCTACAGATCATGTGTACCATGGTTTTAGTAGCCGAATGAGTATTTTTATATATAATGTTATAGCCTATGTCACTATAACCACGTGATGTACTCTGGAGTACCTTATAAAATTGGAGGAACTACTTTATGATACGAAGCACAGTACTGCGTATGATGTCAGTACAAACCTGTTGACGTGTGTATACAATGCCGAGTCTATGGGCAAGATAACACTGTCACACCAAACCTGGATGGTGAGCCCATGGGTTCATGGGCTCACCATCCAGGTCTGGTGTGACTTACAGGTCCCAGGGACTAATACATATCTTTGCTTATTGTTTAACATGTAGTTTGATTCTTTATCGTATAAGTTGATTGTGTAACATGAAGTTTAATTGTTCTAGACGGGCAAGACAACATATGCCAGTGTTGGTTCATCTAGTGGATAGGCCTTGAAGGGTTCGTGCAAGGGACAGCCATAAACCTGCTAGGTTCATGCAAAAACTGCCGTCAGCTATTCATGCAAGAACTGCAAAGTCAACTATAAACCAGCTCGGTTCATGTGAGGACACAGCTAGTTAAGAAGCAGATGATATCACACCCGTCACATTTCTCGCAGCTTCAAGTCCAAAGATGACATCAGTTGTGCAGGCTGGCACCTCTGTAGAACAAGTCTCACAGATGAAGACTTAACCCAAGCAGAACCCAGTCATCGGATGTGTCCAACGTGAAGCGTATGCAGAAGAAATCAAATGCATCATGACGATGCTCCTACAAGCTGGACACTCTAGGCTGACTCATGAGGTTCTGACAACGTTAATGGCCAAAGTCACAGATATTATTAATGCAAGACCTCTAGTGCCTGTCTCCTCTGACCCAGAAGCACCTCTGATCTGTCTCCTCACCCAGAATTTTGGTGTAACCTTGCCTCCTCTTGGAGACTTCACCAAGGGTGACATGTTTAAGCATCAATGGAAGAGGGCTCAAGTTCTTGACACCTTCTGGGCTTGATGGACATTGTTCTTTTGAAGGACAAGCAATGAATGGCCAACGGGAGTCATTGTGAAGGCTCTCCTGAGCAAACATGGAGTAGTCAGGAAAGTGGAACTCAAGCTTACTTGTGTTCCACTACTTACTTTCGTCACAAGACTACTAAGACTTTCTCCAGACCCATCTCAGAGTTAGTGTTAATTTCGTTAACGAAAACTAAACGAAAATATGTTCGTCAACGCACATTTTTCACCGGACGAAAACTAGACTAGACGAGACTGAAACCCCCATTAATAAACAATAACTGGGACTAAATCAGTATGCATTTTCGTGGACTAATAAAGACGAAACGAAAATGTACTTCACAAAATAAAGACTGGACTAAAATCTATGGACATTTTAGTTCATGAACAAAGACAAGACGAAAATTTGGGGGGGGGGAGGCGAGCGGGCAGAGAGAAGACGCAGCATTCTGTCAGGCGGCACGACAAGCGGGCGCACTCCCGTGGAACTGACGCTTCCGTGCTCGTCGAACGCATGCGCGCGCTCATGGGAGCCGTTGGAAGTGTTGAGAACTGTTTACATCTTTTTGACGCGGCGGTTGAAAAATCTGAATCGCGCTCCTCCGCCCGTCACTTCACACGGGGAGCGCAACGTGAAGCCGCGCGGCCAGCCGACAGCGCGAGCGGAAAGTCTTTAAAGAGCCGGACGCGTATTTGTCCTCCTTTTTGAGAGCGCAATAGTAACACACCACGCACCCCCCCCGCTGCCGGTCGTAGGTCCGCGGTGTGTTACTATTGCGCGCACCCCCCCCCCCCCCCTTCGGCCGGAGTGTTACAATCGCGCGTGCCCCCCCCCCCGTCGCCCCCCGTCAACAATCGCGACCCCCCCCCCCCCGTCAACAATCACGAACACCCCCGCCCCCCCCGTCAACAATCACGAACACCCCACCCCCCCCCCCCCCCCCCCCGTCAACAATCGCTCACGCATCATTCTCACCTTTTTCACCCCGAGCCAGTTTGCATGCCTGAGACTTACTTTTAGTAAATAATTTTTGATTAGATGGAAATGTTCTATATTATCTGCTGACAAAAAAGTAAAAGGGTAAAATAATTGTCCTGACTAAAACTAGACTAAAATGTGGACAGTTTTTGTTGACTAAAACTAGACGAATAAAATTATGTTTTCTTGGACTAAGATAAAGACTAAAATGCTCGACTTATAGTCGACTAAAACTTGAATAAATAAAAACAGGATGAGGTTGACTAAATGTGATAAAAACTAACAAGGGCGATTGAAACTGGACTAAAACTGAGACTAAATTTAAAAATGGCTGATAAAATTAACACTACTCAGAGTGTATCCTTCTCGTCTCCAGAAGATTAGGTTATGTAAATGTTTATTGTGGCATTTTAAATAATGCCAGACGGGGTGTGTAATGGAACGGCTTCCTTTATTTTTAGAGCCTCCCTGCCTCTAGGGGCATAGTTCCTTTATCTTTAGAGTCTTTCTCCTATGCCATCTAGTGGCATTATTTAGTACTGCAGTTGGTTTTGTGTCTTCAGTGCAGCAATGTTCATGCTCGATTGTTAGCCATCGCTTAGATTCTAGCCCTTTGAGTGGCAATATCAGTAAGTTAAACTATTATCCATCATTGCTAGAATGTTTATCTTGAAGTATTTTAACATATTTGCTAAGAAAGAGGGAATATGCAACTGATGGATACTGAATATTAGGGAGATATAAACAGAGGACTGTTCAGTCAACCTTTATAAGAATGGAACTGTGATCATACAAGGGAACCTCAGTGAGTTTGAATCAGACTCCCCGAAGGGAAAAGTCAACGCCCAGTGACACCGCTTTCCAGACACAACACAACACCCCCCACCCAGGATAGCAGAACCAGCCCCTTCACCGACCAGCTACCAGGGGACGATGAGGCCTTCCCCTCAGAGCTAGCCCAGGCCCTCCACACTAGGGATTATATTTTTCTCGAAAATTAGACATTTTCTATCCCGGGAACAGAAGCACACTTCACTTGTTTTTAAGGTATAACTTCAGCTACAATCAAAACGTATTGGTCATATTTCAAGCAACACCAAATGCAACAAGGAGAAATATGCATAAACTGAAACCAACCTGACCACTTCATTGCATTATTTGATGGTATAACTTATTAAGGCAAAAGAACGCCATTTTTGTTGTTTTTCAGTGGATCAGTTAAAGGAGCTATATGTAAGAAATGTACTCAAAGTAATCATAAAATGACCCTAATATGTCAATAGACATTGAGGAATCATGTTAATTTCAAGTATTTTTGTCAGACATAATAGTAGTCCAGCCAGAATATTTAATTTCAAATGCAATATTTCTGTACCAGGAAAACTGTTTTGTTTTCATTTTGTGTTTTGGTCTGTTGCTCCACCTTCTGCCTAGCGTCCAATCGCGAAGTCAGTACTGTATCATGATCCGGGTTGCCAGATAGGCTGAGCTGCAGCCATTTACTGTATAAGGAAGGCTGCAGCTACAAATGTTTCGGGTCAGAAATGTCTGACGTTACTAAATGCATTCGTGAACATGTTTACATTGCACTATTAGCCTACCAAATATATTTTAGTTGGGTAATGAAAATGGTCCATGTTTCCACTGGAGTCTATTGCAGTATATCTTTAGAATTATATTTGGCTTATCGCCATTATTCAGTTTTTGCTAGAAAAACATGTTTGAAGCGAATCATTGCGTCGTTGCCTCATGGGCGTTTTCACGAAGTCAGTATCGTTTGCTCAATGTAAGGATTTCACACCATTGAGGGTGCCATTTACTGCACACCGACTGCAGTGTGGATGATAATAAAACAGCGGTCAGAGCTGGCGTGTGTGTCCGTTGGGGGCTGCTCTATTCGGACACATTACTATGAAGCCCCGGTGACAGTGTGGGAGTGCGGATGATAATAAAACAGCGGTAACAGCAAGTGTGTGTGTCCGAGAGGGCTGCTCTATTCGGACACATTACTATGAAGCCCCGGTGACGGTGATGCAGTTGGTCAATATTATCAGGGATCTATGCAAGGCAAGTGTATTTGTATAGCACACTTCATACACAGAGGCAATTCTATGGTCTTTACCTAAATAAAAGCAAAGAACAGTATGTAAAACACTTGTCGTGGTTGCTCCTTCTAGTAGACGCAGTGTTGTGTTGAGTAATCCGGGAACGGGGAAGCTGGCAACCGCTACTCTGGGGGGGGAGGGGGAGGGAGTACCACGCTGTACAGTATTTACAACCTGGTTGCAATAACAGTTTTGGCCAGAGAGGGAGCAATCCTACATATAGTTCCTTTAACTGTTAACTGTTTGTTTGGTCCACACCAGAGTTGGAATGAGCGTTCAAACCCCAAACAAACCGTACTATCGGTCAAAATGCGCATTGATTAAAACAAACCAGACACCTCAGGTGTGACAGCACCCTACTTAGTTTGTTTGAAGTGTTTGTTTCGAACCCTAGAGCATTTCTACCTCAAGCTCGGTTCGTTTGGGCATATGTGGACACATATGTGCACTAGGGTGTGGACTAAAACAAGCGCACTCTGGAGCAGTTCCTTTGCAGTGAGAATGCAATCCGACCCAACAGACAAAAACAACTCACTGTGACGCAACAGATGACGAGTGGGTAGGCTTAGGAATAGAAATTGTTGGGTGAATGATAATGTATGCATAATTTAAATCGTGCCTTCTCCTACTAAAGTGTCTCAAAGCAGCGTGTCTTTGTACAAAATGCATCAACACATTTTCGAAAACAAAGTCTAGATTCACGTTCAAGTTAGTGTAATACTCGCACTGATAACGCTGGTATAGCAACCAGAGACAGCTGCAATGAGCTTGCTCCATTTTTTATGCGTTCTTCTGTTTTTCTTTTCAGAAAATAGTGAAGAAATTCCCGCCCAAAGATTCTGACTAATGAGGGAACAGTTTGCTCGCACATGGCTTTTGTTTACCAATTTTCGTCATTTTGAAATATTGCCATGTGAAAACAGAGCGAACCAGGGTGCGAACGCAACATTGTAACAAATTGGTCCCTGATTCGGAGCAAAGCAAACAGACTATAGGTGTGAAAACGCCCTCATCTGTGCACCTTGTTACCTCTGAGGCCAGAGGCTGCATGCCGGGTTCGGTTGTTAATGTAGTGTCTATGTAGACATTGAGAGCAGATCTGGTCTTTTCTGGTGGTGCTTCTACCAGACAACTTGTGCTTGTGTCAGCTGGACAGTCCAGTGGTTGAGTTATTGGTACAGGGTAACCTCACTGGAAAGGAAATTAAAGAACTGTGAGTGTTTATGTTGGTAAAAAGGGGTACAAAAGTGCTTTTCTGTAAAACATAATTTTCAAAAATACACCATATAAAACCAATGTTAGTAATCGTGTGCTTTGTTCAACAAGAGCATACCCACCATCTTGCATCTTCCTGTGATGCTGACATACCTGTAATCCCTCTTTATTGTGTCTTACTGCTAGAGTCACACTCTTTCTGATGGGATCTCCTCTCTGGAGCAAAGCCAGCCAGTCTAGGAGCTGGTAGACCTGGCTCCGGTCACTCTGGTGCCAGTTGTCCAGAACGTGATACCTGTTCCCACACCTGTCCTCCAGCCTCCTCAGTGCCTCTCCCTAGCTCTCTATGTGCTCCTCAAGGCTTGTGTTCCCAAGCCAGCCCCCGTGGCTGAAGAGCACCATGGCTCTACTCCACCGCCTCTTCAATCCATGGATGCTCCATAGCTTCATCCGGGGTCATGCGCTTCGCCGGCTCGTATCTTAATATCGCAACATCAACAACAACAGCAATCAACACATTTGCAACCTGCTGATTGTGTAAGACATATGTGCTAAATCATTTCCCACCAATGCTCACCACCTGACCATGCCACACATTCTAATGCTAAAACCTCCAAGACTACTTTGTGTCTCCTAATAGCAACTTTACATGGCACATGTTAAAATAAATACACAAGCGAAGACTTGGGGACCGTATCAAACTTCACAGTTGGGTCAGAGTGGAAGTGCACCTACTCGAGACAGCGCTGGATGAAATTTAGGAAGAGTTCATCCTTCGTGTTTAGGACGACAGACAGAATCTTCCTGGTGATTCTGCTGCTTTGTCTTAGACCTGCATTAACATCAAACAACAACAACTGACATACACAACAACCAAGAGGCCAAGGATATTCTGTAGTCTCTTGTGAGAACAACTTGAGGATAGTTAAATTTCTACTCACCAGAGAGCCCGTCTAGGGGCAGAGTATGATTCTCCAGCATACTCGGCGGTGGAGGACCCATCAGCTTCAGAACACACAGACCCATTAGAATCACAGTAGGTCTTTGAAATATTCAAACCTTTCTTGGTATTCATTTATTACCCTTATCATTTGCGTCAGTAGGTCTACGTTATTGCGCGCATCAAATAGGACGTCGCTGGTCTTCAGCTCGGCTAAGATGCAGCCCAGACTCCACATGTCAATGGGCTTGCTGAAGGAATTATTCAGAACGACTTCTGGGGACATGTAAGGCAGTGTCTGGAGAAGAGGATAGGCTGTGGAGGAGGACATGGTTTATCATTCAAATGAACGGTAGCTTCATAAAGAAATAGTTAAGATGGATGTTTTTTTTTTGTAAAAAGTAAAAAGCCAGACACTCACTGTTCTGATGTTCCAGACGGCTTGCCCCAAAGTCAGCGACCTTTAAGACCTCCGGGTCATCTTTCGACACCAGGATGTTCTTCTAAACAGACAGGAGTTTTCTTTAACCTAAAATCCTAATAATAATTAATATAAATAATAATAATAATTGTGTTATATTGAATCCCCAAGACATGTGGCTGGTACCACCATCGCTAAGAGCTAGCAAAGGTCGCACAGCAAAGTCGCAACTCTTCTGTTTTGGTGCCGCAATGGTGGAACAAGCTCCCTGCCAATGTCAGGACTGGAGAGTCCCTCACCAGCTTCCGCAGGAGACTCAAGACTCACTTATTCAGAGTTCACCTGAACTCTACTTAGCCTCCTTCCTCTACTAACCCCCCCACCCCCCAAAACAAACAAAACAAAACCTTAAGCACTTCTTATATGTTCGTATGTCCTGGCACTTACATTAGTATCTTGGCACTTAGTATCTGAGCATCTTACCCTAGCTATCTCTGTTGTAGCTATCTGTGTAATGGGTTAACTTAGCTATTGGCCGTGCTTGAAACTTGTTCTAGTGAAATCCTTACTGTACCAACAGTGATATATTGTTGCATGTTCCTTTGACAAATGTCCTCATTGTAAGTTGCTTTGGACAAAAGCGTCTGCTAAATGCTGTAATTGTAAATGTGCACGATGGCCCGGCCCGACCACACACAATGTCACGCACCCTCTCTAGTGGCTGCCTCTGGGAGTTTGCGTGGTCAAGTGAAACCTGGAAATCAAATTCAACACAAGTCCGCCAGATCTCACTGAATGTTGATTGTCCAATCACATGGCTGAACGCGCACCGCACTATTTGTTCATTTGCATAAAGTTAACTTAAGTTCAACTTTTGTCCCACCCCTTCTGAATCACTAGGATTTAGCACCAGCAAAAGCAGCTCCCCTGTATTGTATTTGTTGAAAGGCCAGTCTTGGCCTCCCCAATATGGCAGCAACGTTGACGTATGATCCAAAGGCCAATGTGGCGTCTGTGTATATATGTCTTATGTCCAATACAAAAGGAATGTGAGTCGTCACATCTGGTGGGGCCGGGCGGTAAGAGTAGATGAGGGCTCCTACTGGTTTCAGGTCACAGTGGATGATGCCGGTCCTACTGAGGAACTGGAGGCTCTGGAGAAGAGGGATGGCGTAGCTCCTCACCTGAGAGGTGCTCAGCCCATTGGACCCTCTCTCGGCCATCTTTGCAAACAGCTCTTTTCTGGAAAGATTACACATCAAAATGATTTATTAAGCTTAGAGTTTAGTCTTTTTCTCTTTCTCCTAATACTTTTTACAGGCACGGAGCAACATTTGAAGCAACATTTGTATTGTTATTGGCATTGATATTATTAATCGCAAACATCTTGTTTGTTGTTGTTGTCTAACTTCCAAATGAGTGGGCATGATATGAAGCTTTTCTTCCAAACCCACTCCATGAGGTCAAAGGTGATGCACAGATGGTTCCGGAAGTAGAAGTGCTCCTTCATGTGGACGACGTTAGCAATGCCATTCTTGTCCTTCTTTTGGAGCAGCTCCAGAATTTCCACCTCTGCCATCACATCATCTGCTAACCTAATGATTGGTTGGTTTAAAGTTAATTGATAGTAACTGGCATATGGATTGGCATATTGATTGAGGATTGAAGATGAAGATTGTAATTTGAATAGTAAAATATGAATGAATATGTTGCTAGTTTAAGCTAACGATTCATTCTAACATTGAGCTTGAATTATGATATGATACCTTTTGTTGTTCACAATGACCTTCACGGCTACCAGCTGCTTGGTTTTGTGGTCTCGACACTTTAGGACCTGACCGAAGGTGCCCTTACCCATCACCTCCAGGACCTCATAGCGGTAGGCAATGTGGTCTTTGATAACCTGCATTCAAAAACCCCATTTATTACATAGAGAACCAACTGTGAACAGATAAAAATATAGATATGACTATCTCGCTGAACCAAAGCACATTCTTCTACTCTGAAAACAGGGTTTGTGGTAGGATCCCTCAGGAGGATACGCATTAGTATTTACCCTCTTGTAGTGTCCCTTGATGTCATCATAGTCATGCCCCTGGATCTTCTCTACACCTATGCCAAGGTACCACACCTCTTTGTACTGTTTGATTTCCCTCTGCTCAAACGGTGTCAGGTGTTTTCTGAAGGCCAACAAGGCATCTGTGTGCAGAGAAAGAAACAAGAAAAACGAGCATGTTGAGTCCTTGTTGCTCAGCAGAAAGTGATGGCCTGATTGAAAGGGACAGGCATCCGTTTCTTCAAAAGGACTGGAGGTTTTATTGCTATTTCTCAGCAAATCAGTTTAAAAGGTGCTGTAGGTAAGATTCAAGAGTTAGTAAAGAGAGCGCAATATTTTGAAAATAAGCAACCATAAAAACGTTCACTGCCTCTCTGCTCCCTTCCTACGTTTCTCCGGCATTGAGAAGTGTTGCCCCGAACAGAAATGAGCCGGGAGCGGTCTGAAATCTAAATTGTCCCATACAGAGGCAGGCGCAGTCAACTCAAAACAGATATTAACAGAGATATTTCACTCACTAATAGCTGACAGATGGGCCATTTCTAACAACTTACACTCAAATAATAGCGGTTAACTCTTACCTACAGCACATTCAATGTGAAACCCTAAGCTGAGGTCAGTTGAAGACGTCCTACGCTCCGAGTGTGTTTACCTGCTGTGACCAAGTGTTGCCCATCACAGCACTGCTGCTTCTTCTGCACTCCCTGCTGCTTTTGGTCCAAGATAGAACACAACACACACACACACAAAACAGTGAACATACTTTATGAAACACGGAGATGAGAGAGTGATTGTGACTCATTAAAGAGCATTGTGCAGGTTATATTTTATTGGAGATTTATACTTAAACTTTTCATCTTTTCCCACCCTAGCGTTTCAAAGAGGTATTATTTTTGCACCGCTGACGCAAAGATAAACCAGATCGCTTCCCGTTTCCTCACAGCCTAGCCACCACAAACAACACAAGACTCGCATTTTTTTGGAAATCTCCGCGAAAGAAACGATCAACACTTTGGAAATAAGAAAGAAAGAAGCATGTTCACTGAGGAGGTAAAGTGAAATTGGCATAATTTAATTTGGGAACAAGCAAAAGCGATTGTAATGATGTGCATTGCATAGTAATACCATAGTTTGAGTATTGCTTTGCACAAACAAGCATCGAGTTTATTGAGTTTATTCATTCATTTAGTCTATAATGGAGACATGAAAGCAGATACAAATTCTTTCGTATGTGTTAAGAAAAGCGAACTGGGTTGTTAGCCTGACTGGATCGCCTGGCGAGTCGCGACATGAGGTTTATTCAGGTAGTATACTCAATGCAAAAATGTAGTGTAGGCAGATATAAGTAGTGTCATCAGATTGGCTTTACTTTAGTTGTTCCACCATCCGCCATTTCCACTACTGGGGCTAGCTAATGGGGATAGCTGCTGATAGCTACCAGGGTACCATTGCGTGGTTGCACACGCAATGGTTGCTGTCATTATTCTGTAGCCATTACACTGTGCAATCAATATTAACTTCATATTGAGTGCACTGAGTGGGAGGTGCTAACGCAGGCTAGAGGAGGCTGCAGATGTGGTAACTGACTACATAACTTTCTGTGAGGCGATGGTTGTCCCTACTAAGACTGTTAAGGTATTCTCTAACAACAAGCCTTGGATAACAAAAGCCCCGAAATCAACCCTGAATGAAAAGAAAATTGCATTATTCTCTGGAAATAAAATTGAGTCCAAACTCATTCAACATAAACTGAATAAACAATTAAAAGCAGCAAAGAGGGAATATAGGAGAGAGTTGAGAAACTCTTCCTGGAGGGTAAGCCAAGAGATGCCTGGCAAGGTGTCAAAACCCTAGCTGGCCTCCCCAACAACAACTCAGCTCTACCCACCACCGGGGAAAAAGACTGCATTGACATGGCAGAGAACCTTAACCAGTTCTATTGCAGGTTTGAGAAATTGGACTACTCACAGGAGAGGGAGAAACTAACAGAGGAGCTCACTGCTAGGACGCCGGGCTATGTAAATCGGGAGCTGCAGCAGGCGGAGGTTGAGCTGGTGTTGAGAAGTACGAGGCCAAATAAAGCACCAGGGCCAGACCAGATCTGTGGCCGCTTGCTGAAGGCCTGCAGCGACCAACTTGCTGGTGTTTACTGCCACCTCTTTAACCGCTCACTGGCTGAGCACTCTATCCCCTCAGTCTGGAAATCTTCCATCATATGCCCTGTGCCTAAAAAGAGTAACCCCACCTGTGACAATAACTATCGACCTGTGGCCTTAACATCCCTGGTCATGAAAGGCTTTGAGAGGCTAATGATCACACAACTACAGGCAGAGGTCAGTAAGTACGCTGACCTGCTTCAGTTTGCGTACAAACGTCACAGAGGGGTAGACAACGCCACACTGACGCTGCTGCACAGAGCCTACACCCACCTTGAGAAGCCCAAGTCATTTCTACGGCTGGTGTTCATAGACTTCTCAAGTGCCTTTAATACTGTGCAACCCCATCTAATGGGACATCATCTTATCCAGATGGAGGTCAATCCCCACCTCATACTCTGGGTGCTCTCATTCCTGACAGGTAGACACCAGAGAGTGAGCGTTAACGGCCACCTCAGCTCATCCAGAAGGATCTCTACAGGTGCTCCACAGGGCTCTGTCATCTCACCAGTTCTTTACACTCTCTACACCAACGACTGCAGAAGCACAAACCCAGACATTACATACATCAAGTATTCTGACGACATTGTCATCATCAGATCAGTTACAGTCTGAGCTGGCCACTTTTTCAGACTGGTGCAGTCGGAACTGCCTTGATCTCAATATCACCAAAACAAAATAACTAATAATAGACTTCAGAAAGGCCCCCTCCACCTTCCCCACTCTGACTGTCAACAACCAGCCGATAGAGAGGGTTGACACATACAGATATCTTGGGACAATAATCGACCACAAACTCAACTTCAAAACAAATACTGATACCATCCACTCCAAGTGCCAGCAGTGTCTCTTTTTCCTCCACTGTCCAACATCCATAGGAACCCACTAAACAGAGTCATCAAACTGAGCAGCAAAATAATTGGACAACAGCAGGAATCACTCATCAGCATATACAACAAAAGGACTAAGCACAAAGCAACACAAATCACTTTGGACATCACACACTCTACACAGCCAGTATTGCCTCTTACCCTCAGGCCACAGATACAGAGCACCTACACTAAGGACAAATAGAGCCCTGTCAAGATTTGTCCCAGCATCCATAAGACTTTTGAATGGTTGAACCCCCTTCTTGAACTGTCTCCTCTCTCCTTTAACACCTGGACTCTTTTTTAACTATTATTTATTGCCCCTCCATTATGGAGGTACTAACTACTTATTTATTCACCAGGCTTAGCAAAGATGTTATTATCTGCCATATGTCTAGTGTGGGCTGATGGTGTGTGTGTGTGTGTGTGTGTGTGTGTGGGTGTGTGTGTGTGTGTGTGTGCATGTGCATGCGTTTGTTTATTGTATGTATTGTTGGGTATGGACACACCCTGCTGCTCCTCCACATGTGAAGTTCCTAACAGAAAAATAAAGTTATTTGAATTGAATTGAATATGTTAAAGCAAAAAAGTTGTCTACAGCACCTTTCTACACCCGTCTACAGCGTCTGAAAATGACCATTTCAAAAGATAATGCAGGATTTAATGTTTTAAAAAATATAAGGGCACAAATTCAGAGGAAAAAAGTAGCCATTTTGAACAAAACTCCTAAAAATGCTATTTTTTTCCACATCGCGTCATATGACGCGAGTTTGTGCAAGTTGCACAAACTCCAGCGGAACGGTACTAGCTTTCGTGCCTGGGTGCGTTTCGTGCAAGTGAAGAGACAGGATTTCTCTGCCATGTGTGGTGCTCATTTCCGACAGGAGAATTATCTCCCCGGAGATACGATGGAGTTCAGGATGGGATTTCAAAGCCAGGACCAGGTGAGACTGACAGCCAGGGCCGTTCCTTCAGTGCCCACAGCGGCTTCATCAAGTCCGCTGTCAGCGGCAGCTCCTGGTTCTGCCGCCGGCGGGAGTAGTGGTTACGGACCCATTAAGAGATCCAGCTTGACGAAAACGTCAACTTCCAAATTAGTCATCATAATGATTTCAATAATGAGAAGCACAGTGTTGATACGTATTCATTGTTGTAAAGATGGCATAATGGCTATTGTTAGCCAGCGTAAGCAACCTATTTTGTAAAAGCTACCATAAGGGAAGGCGTCTGTAACCTCAGTTTGCTAACATTACAACCCTAAAGTCTAGTTACAGCTTTGTGACCTTGTTTACACAGCTTATACATTTCTCATTAATTTTCATGTGGTGTAATGTTGGTGTGTTATCAGGATTTGAGCCGTTCTGAAGCCGTTGCCTGGGGTTTCTAAAGACCTCCCATGTCAAATCGCCAAGTGCAGTTTTAGAACGTAAGGATGGCACTATTTATCTTTAGCCAATCAGCAAACAGCACAGGCCACAACATTAAAATGACTTGTTTGCGGAAAAACAAAAGTCAGCAACGCTTCAGCCACTCTGGTTGGAAGTATGCTCCAGTTCCGGGAGTTCAGGTGTACAGTGACTAGAGTTCAGGTGTACAGTGTTTATTAAAAGTATGTTATAAGCTTTACATCATGTCCCGACATTCCTGCTTTAAATCTGAACCTATGAGTTGGACCAATTTATTTTAAAAGGGGAAATTATAACAATAAAACAAGTGGTAAACTCACTGCATTGATATTTCGTCTCTCACCAGTTGCCGGAAAGCGCAACGTTATCATTAATTTAGTCTTTCTCCAGGTAAAATATAGTCCCTGGAGTAGGTGTTTTGTTTTTGGATGAGCCGGTGCAACGCCAGCTTCCAACTCCTTGCATAACGTAGCGCTAGCACCCGGTCTCTACCGCTTTAATAGCCACGTACGGCTTCACGTGGCTGCTCGTTGCAGTGGTGTGAACGATGCAGTTTCAGAACGTTATCTTGTCATTCTTTTGCATCCAGTCTCGTTGCGAATCATTGATCTGAACAGGCCTTACCGTGAAGAAACTGCTTGAGTTCGCACCACCGTCTCATCGCCTTAGCTGTGACATGTACTCGGCTCTGTGACATGTGCTGCTGACAGTGCTGAGAGTATTGTAAAGAATGGAGTTGGAGCACCCTCTGCTGGACAAACTACATGATGACACCATTTCTAAACCACCCCAAGCATCTTTTTCAGCATTATGTTATGGGTGCATATCGGAAAACATTGCTGATACAATATACACCAATATGTACGTGATAGGCCCATATCGGACGATAAAATCGGCCTACCGATAAATCAAATTGGACAGCAGATGTAAATTAGCCTTGTGGCTATAATCTGGCCCAATTATATATTGTGCATTGTCCATGTCAAATAAACGTAAATCGGTCGGGCTCTAGTATTAACTAATCAAGTTTGAGCGGGCTATCAGCTATCAGCTGGCTACACCGGAAGCCAAAAATATTGGCCCCCAGAGGCTAAATCTTCATCAGATGGTGGCTGATTGGGTTCCGAGATTGACTTCACATAACCACATTTTCATCATACCATTTGTGCACTAGAGGGCGCCATCAACAGTGTCATGTCTTCGCCTTCCTCTGCCATGCTCTATCGCCTATGGTAGTACTGTCAGTGGCAACATGGCAGACAGCGAGGTTGAGATAGAGTATAATAAATATAATCTAATTTTAGCCTGAAAATGTTCAGATGCTAATTGTCCTGAAGAACAGTCCAAAAGTCTCCTGCAGTGGAAAACACCAGCTTTATGTTGATTTATTTTGGTATGTTTTCTATTTAAGTGCAGAATTAAGTGCACTAAACACAAAACAGGTGATCAGTCTGAAAGGGACCGGAAAACACTAGCTTTATGTTGATATTTTTTTCTATATTTTTATTTATTATTATTATTATTATTTTTTGTTTCTAATTCAATTTCATAGTTCACCGTTATCTTAACTGAATATCACAGTATTTTTCACTTTTTGGACAGTGACAGTATTATATCACGGTATTACTTAGGTTTTGGGAAGAGTAGCCTGTCCTGTCTCTTTATGTAAATAAAGTTAATATTTTGATAATATAATAAGTAAATGGTATGTATCCTTATCAAACAGAGACATGGGAGAGTATTATGCATTCTCAACAGCATTTATTTTGCAAAAAAAACAAAGATCTTGAAATTAACAGTATACAACACAACTAAAATTAGCAGTATAACAACAGAAGAACAGTGTATAGTAATAATGATTCTAATATTTTCACAAAAACTAACTAGAACTGGAACTAGAACAAAACTAACCATTCAAGTTATTTGCCAGGAACACCAGCCTGTCAACATTTTCTGGCTTCAGTGATGCCCTGGTGCTTGTTACAATATTGCCCCCTGTGCTGAATGCACGCTCGGAGGGTGAGCTTGTGGCCGGGATGCAAGTATTTATTCGCCAGGCAGCTAATATGGGTGAAGTGGGAACAATGGAGACGTCACCACTCCAATGGATCAGAGTCTCTGTCAGCCGTCACCATCAGCAGGTAGCTTTCTAGCTCCACGTCAATGCCCTGCTGCTTTGGCACTGCACTGCTACACTTTTTGAAGAAACTGCCCAGGCTGTTCTTGGGCTTTTTCGGTTGTGCAGGAGCAGTGCTAGCTTCCCTCTCACTTTCTCACTCTTCTCCTCCAATGCTTTGGTTTCTGTAGCTGCTCTGCTCCTCACTTCCTCCAACTTTTCAGGTGACATGTAGGTGGCCTTGAACCGTGGGTCCAGGAATGTTGCCATGGTGAGCAGCTTGTCGGTGGCAGGATCTTTGTATTTCTCATTTAAATAATACAGGACCCTCTTCTTGATGACCTCGCTCAGTCCTGCTTTGTCTTCTTCTGGCTTCAAAATGTTTGAATTGAATAGATGGAGGACTGGCTTGACATAGGAGACACTAACATATTCATCTCCTGACAGGGCATCTGTGAAATCTTGCAGAGGCTTCAATGCTTTGGTTATTGCCTCCAACACCTCAATGTCTTGCCAGGTGGGTAGAAGGTGACGCGACTTTTGGTCTGCTGCCAGGACTTGAGTGAGCCTTCTCCTGCTCCAACATTTTGACACGGGACCCCCACCTTGTTGGGGATTCTGTGACCAGCTTGAGGGGGGGCAGGTTCAGCTCTCTCTGTGCACTGGTCAGGGCCTTCTTCTTTTTCCAACTGTAGGAGAATGTGCTGACCACTTTTTTGCACATACCTGTAGCCCGTGTAACTCGAGCATCATGTTGGACACTCCTCTCTGGAAAGTAAAAGAAGGAATACAAATATTTGCATAAGTGGAAAAGTAGGCTATTATAATTTAAAACACTTTACACACCATTGACCGTAGATCAGGATAAGTATTTATTGTATGGACACACCAGCCTATTACAAATCTAATAGGCTTACATATTGTATGTATGTTGGTCAATATTTGTGCACATTCCTGCACAAACTGTACAGCTTTTTCATTTTAAAAACTAAATATTTCTATTTTATATTTATGTTTCTTGACTTTCTGACTTGCAGTACTTGTTTTTCACTTCTACTTTCTTATCTTTCTCTGTTTATTGTATGCACCAATATACTAAGGCAAATTCCTTGTATTGTGAAAACTTACTTGGCAATCAACTTGATTCTGAATCAATTAAATGTTGCTAATGAAATGACTAAGAGCAATTATAGCAATTGCAAATAAAACATTGTGTTTTGTGGTCTGGTTGGGATAGGCCTATTACAGACATTGAAAAATCCTAAGGATACATGTAGGTCTATTTCGCTAGTTATATATTTATTTAGGCTATGGGGTTTGAATAGTGTAACTTACCAATAGCGATGTGCAGTCTGTGTCCAAAACATGCAAGTCTCGTCCATTTATTGATTTCCAGAGCACACACCATGTTTGTGCCACTGTCAGTGGTCATGCACATCAAACACGCTTCCTCCAAGCCCCAGGCAGAAAGTGCATCCTTCAGTCCCTGCGCAAATATTGCTCCGGTGTGGTCGACAGGGAAGGAGGCGGTCTGTAGGCATCTGCTGCGCAACTTCCAGTCATCGTCGGTGAAGTGGATGGTGAGGCTAATGTATGGCTCAGTAGTCCGGCTGGACCATAAATCAGTAGTGGCTGAGTAGGCTTTAAGGTTGCGAATTTCATTCATGACTCTGTCCTGAACCTCCGTGTATAGCTCTGGTAGACACTTCTGGCTAAAAAACTTCCGACCGGGCAGCTCGTATCTTGAGTCCAGAGTTCGAACCACATATCTGAAGCCATCTCTCTCTACGGTGTCCTGTAAAGAGAGCCCTTACCTCACCCCTACCTAGTATATATACGTTTATTTTCCTACATCATTTTCCTACACATTGATTTACTGGGGTCTCCAACCTGCACACTGCTCTTTAAAGGTCTCATTGCATCATTTTTTCGTTAATTTTGCAGTGAACTCTAGTACTAATGAATGCCTTGTGAGCCGGTTTTGGTGAAAAAAATGCTCTGGTGCGCTTGTTTCAGGCTGTTCTAGTTTGGAGGAGGAGGTGGGCGGGAAAGAACGAGAGGTTTTCGGCTCTTACTCATGAATATTCATGACATTTAAATTACTTGCCTCTGATTGGCTAACAGCACTGTCCGTCACAGTGATGTTAGCCAATCAGAGGCGAGTGATCCCTCTAGTGCGTTATCAACCATAGACATCTTATACATATGTTACTATATACATCCATTAGATACATTCATGATATAAGATGTCTATGTTATCAACACGACAAATCACCACGACGTCACAACAACAATATACGTTCTTCCAGGTGGCAAAAGACGAAGCGTTCTCCGATGGCAGAACTAGTAAACAAACCCCTCCCCATATCATTTGACAGGGCAGAGCGATGGAGAAAACAGTACATGGCTTGAATGAATGATCTTCTTCTTGCGGGGCGCTACGTGACGTCTCATTAATTCATACGGATATGGGAAGTCTCATTAATATATTACGACGGAGTATTAGGGCCACATTAAGAATTCGTTTTTCATTAAATTACGAGAATAATGTCGTACATATTGAATTCATTACGGCTACACTATAGGCTACACATTAAACGTTTATTATACGGTTGTGCTCACTGAGCAAACCCAGGTTTAAGGCAGCCTACAGGTTAACGTGTGTTACATGTTGTTTCAGAAGTCGGGGTATTGCTGGACTCTTTCGCGTCTATCTCCGGAACGGAAAATGATAGCGACGTAATACTTGTTTAATGAAACCGAGAGATGCAGCATTTAGAACTTACAACTTCAGATCAACAACAATGTTTTTAACAATGTAACACTGTTTACAGTAGCCGGCTGAATCGCTTCATTGGAAGCCGCTCTCTTCCTGCCACCCGGAAGTATCTTGATGCCTATTGTTTACAAACATTCTGAAATGCCGTATACTGTTTTCCTGAGGGCGGTCTCAAGCCAAGGTAGGCGAGGTCATGAATATTCATACACATTCATACGTCAGACTGTTGGGCTTTTTCTCACTTCCTCGTTTCTGACTTCCTCGTCCGTTTATGTTCTTACATTGGCTAATGGAGGGTAGAAGAACGTTTTCCACGTGCAGCATGCTTATGCAACTAGGAGTGACCTATCATATTCCAAAAGGAGCAAGTCAAAACGGTTTACCGGTGAAGGAGACCTTTAAGCAGAACCACTGACCTGGTCAACAGCATGGTGGGGGGCTTTCTGTGGGGTCTTAGTGATCGGTGGAAGGACGCTGGTCTTCTTCACCGCCACAGACTTTGAGAACACAGAGGGAAGTGGGTCCTTTCTTTTGATCGGCTCCTAGGAGAGGGAAGAATGCAATGGATATGACCTTATTGTACCTTACTGACATCTTTGCATTTTACTAATTAGAAATTCGCCCACATAAAGTGGGTGATGCATGATTGTTAGGATACTCTCAGCACAATACTTAAATCATCGCTAACACTACTGTAACAGCCAGGGTTTAGTAATCCCACCAAATACAAATTTGATTTACACAATATATGCACTATTGATGAAAATAGTTGCAATAGTTAAACTCCTATTTTATAAAAGGTGGGACTTTAGAAAAGAGTAAAATCTAAAATAATACAACACAGAAAAATGGTAAATACTATATATGGTAAATACAACGTACTATATACACCATACTGCAGTATGGCGATTACTATAGCATTATACGCCTGTACTCCTGTACCAACACAAAATGCAATCCTAATACTTCAGGATTGCATACATCATACTTTTACACTGTTCACTGCTTAGCCCCTGGCTAGGATAGCCCAGTGTTTACTTGACCAATGTTCACAAGCGTTTCTGCTGGCCCAGGGTTAAGTGCCCTGGCCCTGATCGGCACCTTGTTTTAAGCTATTTCTGGAGTTAGCCCTGAAACATCAGGCTAAAGTTGTCCTAGCCCACTTAAAATGAATGCAGTGAGAACACTTGTTAGCCCTGGCTACACCCCTGTCTTAGCCCAGGGCTAAGTAAAGGCCCATTCACACCCTACGGTAAATACGGATACGGACCCTTTTGTCCGGTCCCGGAGGTCATTTTGTCCGTCAACGGCTCCGTCGCCAGTGAGCTTACTCATCCGGAGTGCTACGGACGAAACGGAGCAATACCACCAGAGGTCGAGGCGGCAGTATAGAGTCAGAACTCAGAAGTTCAACCATTCGCGAAAATCGACGAAGAATATCATTTTATATAATTAATATAATATAATAAGCAATTCATCAAATCATGCGGCGGACATCCTAAAGGACTGAAAATGCCTTTCGCCATCCAACTCTCTCATTGGCAAAACTAAGGAAAAAAACTCGCCGTTGATGCGCCGATTTTCATTTAAAGGTCTCGCATGCCACCGCCGCGAACACCTTTTGCGCCTTTTTGTCTATTTCTGATGAGACAAAGCAAAATCATCTCTACCGACGCCATGTTTGCGATTGTCGATGCTGGTAATTTGCGACACGGCAGTGACTGCCCTCTAGAGGATGTATCGCTTCACATCCATAACAACGCTGAAACCGGACGGAGGTATAAAGGGTAGTACCAGAGACGACATTTGGTACGGACGGACTCATTTCGTCCGGATCCGGAGGTATGAATCAACCTTAAGGAGTTAGTTGGAGTTAGTTACCTGGGCTAATCACAGTGTGAAAACAGCTCATGTCGGCTCAAAGAGAATGCCGCTTCACTCTCCCACATATACAACACACACACTATTGACCAACGTAACGCAACAGAGATGATGAGAGAGTGATTGTTACTCATTGAGCGGGACCACTGACCTGGTCAACAGCATGGTGGGGGGCTTTCTGTGGGGTCTTAGTGATCGGTGGAAGGACGGTGGTCTTCTTCACCGCCACAGATTTTGAGAACACAGAGGGAAGAGGGTCCTTTCTTTTGATCGGCTCCTAGGAGAGGGGAAGAATGCAATGGATATGACCTTATTGTACCTTACTGACATCTTCGCATTTTACTAATTAGAAATTCGCCCACATAAAGTGGGTGATGCATGATTGTTAGGATACTCTCAGCACAATGCTTAAATCGTCGCCAACACTACTGTAACAGCCAAGGTTTAGTAATCCCACCAAATACAAATTTGAATTACAATATATGCACTATTGATGAAAATAGTTGCAATAGTTAAACTCCTATTTTATAAAAGGTGGGACTTTAGAAAAGAGAGTCAAATTTAAAATAATACAACAAGAAAAAATGGAAAATACTATATATGGTAAATACAACGTACTATACACACCATACTGCAGTATGGCGATTACTGTAGTATTATACGCCTGTACTGCTGTACCAACACAAAATGCAATCCTAATACTTCAGGGCTGCATACATCATACTTTTACACGGTTCACTGCTTAGCCCCTGGCTAGGATAGCCCAGGTTTACTTGACCAATGTTCACACACGTTTCTGCTGGCCCAGGGTTAAGTGCCCTGGCCCTGATCAGCATCTTGTTTTAAGCTATTTCTGGAGTTACCCTGAAACATCAGGCTAGCCCACTTAAAAAGAAGGCAGTGTGAACACTTGTTAGCCCTGGCTATACCCCCCCCCCCCTCTTAGCCCAGGGCTAAGTAAGGAGTTGGCTGGAGTTAGTTACCTGGGCTAATCACAGTGTGAAAACAGCTCATGTCGGCTCAAAGAGAATGCTGCTTCACTCTTCTACATACATGTATATAACACACACACTATTGACCAACGTAACGCAACAGAGATGATGAGAGAGTGATAGTTACTCATTGAGCGGGACCACTGACCTGGTCAACAGCATGGTGGGGGGCTTTCTGTGGGGTCTTAGTGATCGGTGGAAGGACGCTGGTCTTCTTCACCGCCACAGACTTTGAGAACACAGAGGGAAGAGGGTCCTTTCTTTTGATCGGCTCCTAGGAGAGGGAAGAATGCAATGGATATGGCCTTATTGTACCTTATTGACATCTTTGCATTTTACTAATTAGAAATTCGCCCACATAAAGTGGGTGATGCATGATTGTTAGGATACTCTCAGCACAATACTTAAATCGTCGCTAACACTACTGTAACAGCCAAGGTTTAGTAATCCCACCAAATACAAATTTGAATTACAATACATGCACCAACGATGAAAATAGTTTCAATAGTTAAACTCCTATTTTATAAAAGGTGGGACTTTAGAAAAGGGAGTCAAATCTAAAATAATACAACACGGAAAAATGGTAAATACTATGTACTTTATATACCATACTGCAGTATGGCGATTACTATAGTATTATACGCCTGTACTGCTGTACCAACACAAAATGCAATCCTAATACTTCAGGGCTGCATACATCATACTTTTACACTGTTCACTGCTTAGCCCCTGGCTAGGATAGCCCAGGTTTATTTGACCAATGTTCACACACGTTCCTGCTGGCCCAGGGTTAAGTGCCCTGGCCCTGATCGGCACCTCGTTTTAAGCTATTTCTGGAGTTAGCCCTGAAACGTCAGGCTAAAGTCCTAGCCCACTTAAAAAGAAGGCAGTGTGAACACTTGTTAGCCCTGGCTATACCGCCCCCCCTTAGCCCAGGGCTAAGTAAGGAGTTAGCTGGAGTTAGTTACCTGGGCTAATCACAGTGTGAAAGCAGCTCATGTCGGCTCAAAGAGAATGCCGCTTCACTCTCCCACATATACAACACACACACTATTGACCAACGTAACGCAACAGAGATGATGAGAGAGTGATTGTTACTCATTGAGCGGGACCACTGACCTGGTCAACAGCATGGTGGGGGGCTTTCTGTGGGGTCTTAGTGATCGGTGGAAGGACGCTGGTCTTCTTCACCGCCACAGACTTTGAGAACACAGAGGGAAGAGGGTCCTTTCTTTTGATCGGCTCCTAGGAGAGGGAAGAATGCAATGGATATGACCTTATTGTACCTTACTGACATCTTTGCATTTTACTAATTAGAAATTCGCCCACATAAAGTGGGTGATGCATGATTGTTAGGATACTAGTGACATCTTTGCATTTTACTCATTTGAACAATATAAATGTGAGTGGAAAGCGGCCTAGGATTTTTGTGTTATGTACACCCGATTTCTCTAAATTTTTTAATTGAATATTTATCAAATTTGCAAATCAGGGTATCATAATTCAGTGGTGTTTTACTTTTAATTTTCATCTGTTTGTTATTATACAGGAAAGAACAGGTAGGCATATATGCCACCACCAGAAACGGATTCATTTTGATGGGGAAGCCTGTGTCTCATCTAAAATAATGTCAACAATGTGGGCATGCAGGACACTACTCCACTAGCTGACCACTGACCCGGTCCCCAGCAGGGCGGCGGGGTCTGTGCTGGGTCTCGGTGATCGCTGGAAGCGGGCTCTTCTTCTGCAGAACAGGACGCTGGTTCACAAGCGCACACTTGGAGTTGGGCACGGAGGGCCGATGGGCATCCATGTTGATAGGCTCCTAATAATGCAAGAAAATAAACTCATTCCTTGACTTATCATTGCACTGTAGAATCGTGTGTTACAATTTCAAGACGCGAATAACTAAGTGCAAGGAGACGCCACAGAATTAGCCAGTGCGTCAAAACTCCTGAATAGCTAGCAATATCAGCCATCCAGAAAAAACGCTTTACAGGCACTATCTGGGAATATATGAAGCTTCAAATCACAGCACACACTTTCTTTCTTAACAATTCACCTCTCAGCCAATCGAGGAATTAGCGTCGAGGTGTTCAGTGTAATTTAGCCTTCCCAACTATTAACTCTTACCTTTTTGTGTTGTTCTGGACCGTGTTTACGTTCGTGTCGAGTTGGTTGTGAAAGTACGGGTAACATGCAATCAGTTGCTCGTGTTCTCACTAAATAGCGACTAGCTCACTTGGAAGTCAGCAGCGCAATGATATACAAATAGTGTGAAACTAACGACGCAAAAGTGGAAAAGAATGGTCAACCATCAATGACGTCATAATGATCTCGCGCCATAAGCCATCAACTGACAGCGTCTATAGACAGAAACCAAACACTTTATTCTGAAGTTTGCAAAAGGTTACTTACAATAAATGGTATAAATGTTTACATGGGTCATATAATAATAATAATAATAATAATAATAATAAAACATGCCTTCCTCCAATGTTTTAATGCATCATTTCATACATTTGTTGTAGTTTGATGAACATGGGATCTTTGAAGTGTGGAGGGATATGTACTGTATGTATTTATATTTAATAACTGTCACATCCACTAAACCAAAGACAAAGAAGAGTACACTACAACTATGGGTTTGACACTGAACAAGCATAACTTGTTTCAGCACAGTGCACTTGCCGTGTACAAATGTTAAACTAAGGGATGAGAGAGAAAGTGGAAGAGATGAGACTGTTTGGAGGACCTCTCTCGCCACCTTCACCTCCTTGCAGACTTCACCTCTACTGTGTCAGCAGCCAAATCTACCTTCTACCACGATCAACTCCTCTGCCTCCAACCCTAGGAAACTGTTTTCCATGTTCTCTTCTCTCCTCACGCCGCCACCCCCTCCATCCCCTTCCTCCCTCACAGCTGATGACTTTGTCACCTACTTTACTAGGAAGGTTAAGGCCATCTGCTCCTCTTTCACCCCTACCACTATCGTCCCTACCACCACTCCCACCTCTGTCTGCCTCACCCACTTTACCCCTCTCTCCCCTGAAGATGTGCACAAACTAGTAATGTCTCACCATGCCACTACCTGCCCCCTTGACCCCATCCCTTCCTCCCTTTTCCAAGCCACCTCCCTCATCAACACTTCTCTCACTTCAGGCCTTATTCCAGCATCCTTCAAGATTGCTAGACTCAAGCCACTTCTCAAGGAACCTACCCACAACACTGCTGACATCCAGAACTACAGACCGGTATCTCTTCTCTCGTTCCTTTCTAAAACTCTGGAACGTGCCATCTCTAACCAACTGTCCTCCTATCTCTCCCATAACAACCTGCTTGATCCTCATCAGTCAGGTTTCAAGACTGCACACTCCACTGAAACAGCCCTCCTTGTGGTGACGGAGTCCCTCCATGCCGCCAAAGCCTCGTCCCTCTCAGCGGTTCTCATTTTCCTCGATCTGTCTGCGGCGTTCGACACCGTGAACCACCAGATACTCCTCGCCACCCTTGCAGAACTTGGCATCGCTGACTCTGCACTATCCTGGTTCACATCCTACCTGAAGAACCGCACCTACCAGGTCACATGGAATGGCTCCTTGACCAAACCCTGCTCTGTTGACACCGGCGTCCCTCAAGGCTCAGTATTAGGACCGCTTCTGTTCTCCCTATACACTAGATCTTTAGGCTCTGTAATCACTTTGTATGGTTTCTCCTATCACTGCTACGCAGACAACACTCAACTATTCCTCTCTTTCCCCTCCTCTGACAGCCTGATTGCAACTCGCATCTCAGATTATCTGGCAGACATCAGCACCTGGACGTCTGTGTGATAGTGTGAATTCATGTGTGATTAAAAGACAGAATAAATAGATAAATACTAATAAATATGTTAGTGAAATTAGATTAAAAAGAGGTAAAATGGTTCATTACAATTATTTGACGTGTTAAAATGATATTAAAAAGGGTTAGAAACTCATAATTCATTTAAGGTATTAAAAATATGCGTTCATGGGTTAAAAATTGATTAAAATGTGTTTAAAAGTACATGTTCAAAGGCAGAAAACTCATAACAGTGCAGTGATGTTAAGAGGATGTGTTTTCGATGATCGATTAGTTTTGCCTACAGGCCTGAAGGGGGAGCCCTTGCCGCTCGATGCTTCACTTGTAATGAAGCTGGCAAGAGGTTCAACATCGTGTCTGTTTCTTCATTCACATTTCCCTCTTCAGGTACGAAAAACACGGTTAATGCATAATGTAGTCGTACTGTATTTTTGTTTACATTGCATACATGCCCTGACGTGAAGTAGAGTCACGCGGAAAATGTTACTTTGTTGTTTATTTCTTGTGTAGTGCTTCCTACGGTATGAGCTAGTTAGCTAGCCACCTGGTCTGAGTAAACAGAGGCCGCATTCCGAAGTGGAGGAAGAATGCTTAACGGACCCCCCTTTCAAGTACGCCACGTCATAGAACGCCGCCAAGCACTGTTCCAAAGTTGAGAGCACTCGGAAATTTGCGCCCTTTTCGCAGCCTTTTGCTGTGTCTGAAATCGCGCACTTACGTAAGTGCACTTACATTTAGTGCACTTCATTATCCCCACAGTACACTTACTTATAGGGCGCAGTGCTCTCATTTCTACAGTGCACTGTCAAAACAGCCTTCGCGCACCGACCGGAAATGAGTTCGCAGTTTGACGTTTTTGTTTTTTTTTGCCGTTTTCCTCCTGGCGGAAAACGGCATACCGCTAAGTTTATTTACCTATGAAATATATTAATATATATTAATTTACATATTCAATACTATTTTACATTTGTAGAGCGCGTTGGTCTCAACTGTTACTATGGTTACTCCTGTGTGTCCTCCATTTTTGATTCCGCCCCTTCCGCTACGTAGACAAAATGGCGGGCCGTTGAGTGCGGAAAGTGTCCATCGGTCCACACTCACATTTTAGATAGTTTTGAGTGCGCCACCGCCGTATTTCCAGTGCACTGCATTTTGGCACACTCTCCGCTTTTGCGCAAAGTGCACTCAAAAAAGTAAGTGTAAGTATAGAAGTGCGCGATTTCAGACACACCATTTGTTTTTGAGAATTCTGGACAATTTTGAAGCATGCATCGATGGATCCTCGTCGAGCTAAAATACCCACAATCCTCTGCGTAGCGGGCGGGGGGGTATTTAAAAATTGGCGGAAGAAAGGCAATACACGTTCAAATGTAAGTGAAGTTATTTTAAAATGTTCCGAATTATTTTGTGCTGTATTCATTTCACCATGACATGCAAAAAAAAAAACGTTTTTAAAAGGCGCGTAGTTTTGAAGGCGGAAGCGCGGTATTAAAAAGCGGAAGCGCCTCCGCACTAGGAAGTCGTTCCAACTCCGAACGCTCTCAACCACTAGGCAGCACTCTAGTCTCATCTCTATAGAACGCGACTCGTAAGGAAGAGTTCTAGCGAGACTGCAGCCTCCACTTCGGAACACAGCCAGAGTGTGCGCGTGGTGTAGAGAATGAGAAAAAGAGAGACTGAGTAACAATATGTTCATACATAAGGGTTTATGTTCGGTCATGTACAATATACTTACCGGTATCATTAATTAATGCGGAGTATATGAGTATGTGTATGTTTGTGCACTAGACTTTGAATACAGTAGTTTTGTATTTAGTATTGTGTATTAATGAGAACATGTGTATACATGTGAATGTAAATTGTGTAAAGAATGTTTACTTTTTCACTTGTAATGAAGCTGGCAAGAGGTTCAACACCGTGTCTGTTTCTTCATTCACATTTCCCTCTTCAGAGGGGACATTACATTTGGAGGCACCGCTGGGATTGAAAGTGACCAGGGCCAGTTTCCCAGACAGTGACTGCCCTCTCACTATTCATCCCTACCCCACATCAACGACGACGCAGAGTGTACGGTGGTTTGGCGGCAGCTGTGTGTAGCGGTTCCGTGGCAGCGGTTCGGCGGTGGTTCAGCGACGACGGTGGTGCGGGCGGTTTGGGCAGCGTCCAGCAGTGGTTCCAGCGGCAGCAAGCGGGGAGGCCTGGTAGCGGTGAGCAGGTAGACCACCAACAGCAGGCAGTGCTCCGGAGCAGCGGGGGAGACAACGGCCAATGACGTCTGGCAGCCAACGACAGTGCAAGGAACTCTGACACCGGCCCATGGACATTCAGCATCAGCCTACAGGGGGACCAGCTACAGCAAGAGGATGTCAAAAGGGCGTTGAAAAAACAATAACAAAGGAGATATGTGGCACATACACAGAAACAACAATCGACAAAAATGGATTTGTCAGCAATAGAGGACTTGGAAACTTGAAGTTATAGGAACACTGGTATACTTTGACAAAAGAAGCTGTCTTAGAAATTTGCTGTGGCCTTTGACATAAAGGGAGTTGAGACAGCCAGATGTATCGTAGCAAACACGCTCCTTTTTCATTGCACATATTGGACAGTACCTTAACAGAGATGGGGTGCAGGAATTAGAAGATGAGGGCATGACCGAGCTGTTAATGCTGAGGGACAAAATCAGTGAATTACAAGAGTCTGCTCAAGCTAACATACCAAACCAAACAGGTTCAGGTGAAGCACAGACAGAAGAAATTCAGGAACAGGCATCTCAGGTCTCAGAAGAGCAAAGGTTAAAAAGGGAGCTAGAAGCAGTCACCTTAGCTTTGAAGTTATCATTACAGAAAGATGGGAGTCAGGAACCTGAACGTGCGGGTGGGGCTATTGCTAGTGTAACCGGGTGGTTATTGGCTGTATAAATGTATATATTGTATTTCCCTTCTGTGTCTTTTAGTTATGTTGCAGCAGGTCTGGCGATTGCAGCAGGTGTGTGTCACGCCCCTTACCGGCACCTGTAGTGCAGCCGCGTCATGGGCTGCTAATGCAGACCTGTTCATATAGTCCCGTGGTTGTTCAGTCTCTCTCTCTCCTCTGCCAAGTGAGTGCCGGCCGGCGTGCAGCTCCGCCGAGCCGTGGTTTCCCGGCGTATGGTGCCATGTGTTCGCTCGCCAGGTATGTAGTGCAGCCTCAGAATCGCTGAAAATGTGATAAGGTGTAGTGCTGACAATGTTCTGCCGTAGGTTGGCGTGGTATGCCATGATGGTGTGTGTGTGTGTCCCCTTCCGGTTAGCCACCGGCTGCCGCCGCTAGCGTTCTGACGGCTTCATGATTTATTGGTGCAGGCTACAGCCCGCCATGCAGGTAAACAGTGCCACAAGCCTTACATTATTTGTGTCTGCTAATGTAGCTTATTATGTATTTATTACATCTGCTGTGTCTCTTTGTTTCAAGCCTGCCTGGCGTTAGTTGCTGTTGGTTGCCCCTGCCGTGCCTCTTGCCTTTATCTTCACGTTTTGTTTCGTTTTGTTGCCTTGCTTCATAGTTGCTCTGCCCTCGTCAGTTAGACGCTCGTTTTAACGTATTGTACTCTAGTTCAAGACGCGACTGGACCCGCGACTCCTTAGTGGGAAGGTGGCACAGCTTTGAGGACCTGCAAAAGTTTGCATGTAGCATTATGGGTTTGTGTTTGTCTTTTGTGTTGATTTGAGTTTGTTTGATATTTTGTTTGGTTTTCTTTTTTCTTTGTTGCTGTGGCAGGACCTCAGCTTAGTTATCTCCTGAGTCTGTGGTACAGATTAAGATTGTGCTCTTTGGAAATAAAATAACTATAATTGTTTTTTACAGAAGATAAGGTAACTTAAATAATTAATGTTCCATGTGTGTGACTAAATAAAACTTGTTAAACTTCTATTAACCGTGCCTGTATTCATTTGTGTACCGACCTGTGCTCTGAGAAAGTAAAGTTTGAAAAAAGAGTAAATTCTTTAGGTGCAAGTCCTAGGGTGGCGTTGGTGGTGTAACTCTCTAGATCATCCTTTCAGTTTACCGCCCCCGCGAGACATTTTGGCGTTGTCGGCAGGACTGCGAGAGGAGCTTCACGGCATTAAAGGCTCGCCTAGTAAGTGCACCAACCTTGGCTTTTGCTAACTTCTCCCTGCCTTTCATTTTAGAAGTTGACGCCAGCCACAGTGGGTTGGGAGCTGTTCTGTCCCAGGAGCAGGAAGGGAAAGTGAGGCCAGTTGCCTACGCCAGCCGTAGCCTGCACCCAGCGGAGAAGAACTATAGTTCTATGAAACTGGAGTTCCTCGCCATGAAATGGGCGATGGTTGAGAAGTTCAAGGAGTATTTGTGGGGTCACCCGTGTGTTGTGTGGACTGATAATAACCCCCTGAGTCACCTGGAGACAGCCAAGCTGGGCGCCACGGAGCAGCGTTGGGTGGCTGAGCTATCAGCATTTGAATACAGTGTCCGGTATCGGCCCGGCCGCATCAATAAGAATGCGGACGCCCTCTCCAGACAGACAGCTACTGGGGCCCAGATTCTGGAGCAGAGCCTGCCGGGCACCGCTGTACCACTGGGTGTTCAGGGGGCTGCTGGAGAGCATCAGCACATGGCTGTTCAGGCAGCTGTCCTTGCCCTTCCATCACGGTCTCCAGCTGATCTCCAGGCACTCCAAGAAGGCGACGCAGCTATTGGAGCCTTCCGCCACTTCTGGCTTGACGGACGGATGCCTGGCCTGGCAGAAAAGGAGCATCTGAGTCTTCAGGTGCGTGGTCTGATACGGCAGTGGGACCGTATTCTGCAGAGGGATGGCTTGCTGTATCGTCGACTCCTCCGCTCTGATGGTGGGGAAGAAGTCGTCCAACTCCTCCTGCCTGAGTGTCTGAAAGAGGAGGTTCTTCAACAGCTTCATCAGAACCATGGGCACCAGGGCATCGAGCGGACTTCAGAACTGGTGAGGCAGCGGTGTTACTGGCCACAGATGGATCGAGACATCAGGGACTGGTGTAAACGGTGTGAGCGCTGTAACCTGGCAAAGTGCACACAGCCCCAGGCCCGGGCTCCCATGGGTCATCTACTAGCCGCAGAGCCTAACCAGGTCCTCGCCATTGACTTCACTCTGCTGGAACCAGCCCAGGATGGGAAGGAATTCGTCATGGTGATGACAGATGTGTTTTCAAAGTTCACCCAGGCGGTGCCAACCCGAGACCAGAAGGCTTCTACTGTGGCTGAGGTATTGGTGAGAGAGTGGTTTTATCGCTATGGTGTCCCGGCGCGCCTCCACTCTGACCAGGGAAGAAGCTTTGAAGGGGCCTTGGTTCAGCAACTGTGTGCGCTGTATGGGGTGCAGAAGACCCGGACCACGCCTTACCGTCCACAAGGCAACGGGCAATGTGAAAGATTTAATCGAACGCTGCATAACCTGCTGCGCACCCTTCCATCTGACCAGAAACGCCATTGGCCCAAACACCTTCCCCAGTTGGTGTTTAATTATAACACCACCCCACATCAGTCAACGGGTGAGTCCCCACATTTTCTTATGTTTGGACAAGAGCCTCACTTACCTGTTGATTTCCTGTTGGGTCATCTCCCTGAGCTGTCAGCAGGGAAGGTGTGTGACTGGGTGGTCGAGCATCAACGGCGGCTCCACCTGGCCTTTGACTGTGCCAGGGGCCGGCTGGAGAATGCAGCAAGACGGAGGAAGGAGAAACATGATCAGAGGGCACTGAGCAAGCCACTGGAAATTGGTCAAAGAGTCTACCTGCAGGACCGTGGCGTTAGAGGGCGCAACAAGATCCAGGATGTATGGAGCTCAACAACCTATCAAGTGGTGAGAGCGCCAGCGCCAGGTGGTGTGGTCTACTCCATTGCTCCAGTGCATGATTTGTCCCGGGTGCGGAATGTGCACCGGACGATGTTGAAGCCAGCCTTGACCCTGCCTCCTGAAGGTCCTGAAGAGGAGCCACAGGATTCCTCGGAAAGTGTGTCTGAGGTTAGCGAGGACGAAGAAGGACTGTGGGTGGTTCTGAGGGGGCCAGTCCAGCATCCACCCACTGCAGTGCAGCCAAGCTCCCAACCCAGAGAGCATGTAGTTCCACCTCAGGTGGAGAGAGAGGCATCTGCCCCTTCCCCTGTGCCAGAGAGGGCATCCAGTAGCGGCTCAGCTACTCTCAGAAAGTCTTCCCGGACCACAGCAGGTCAACACTCGAACCCCCACCGCCTTCCAGGGCAGGTAGTGGGTGAGGCAAACAGGGCTACTTCCTCTCAGGTATTGGGTTCTAGTAGTATAGCTGCAGCTATTTTTAGACCTTGGTTTTGATATTGTGTCTGTGTATAGTCTATCGGTGGGGCACCGATAAAACAAAGGGGGGGAGGAATGTAACCGGGTGGTTATTGGCTGTATAAATGTGTATATATAGTATTTCCCTTCTGTGTCTTTTAGTTATGTTGCAGCAGGTCTGGCGATTGCAGCAGGTGTGTGTCACGCCCCTTACCGGCACCTGTAGTGCAGCCGCGTCATGGGCTGCTAATGCAGACCTGTTCATATAGTCCCGTGGTTGTTCAGTCTCTCTCTCTCCTCTGCCAAGTGAGTGCCGGCCGGCGTGCAGCTCCGCCGAGCCGTGGTTTCCCGGCGTAGTATGTGCCATGTGTTCGCTCTCCAGGTATGTAGTGCAGCCTCAGAATCGCTGAAAATGTGATAAGGTGTAGTGCTGACAATGTTCTGCCGTAGGTTGGCGTGTATGCCATGATGGTGTGTGTGTGTGTCCCCTTCCGGTTAGCCACCGCTGCCGCCGCTAGCTTCTGACGGCTTCATGATTTATTGGTGCAGGCTACAGCCCGCCATGCAGGTAAACAGTGCCACAAGCCTTACATTATTGTGTCTGCTAATGTAGCTTATATGTATTTATTTACATCTGGCTGTGTCTTTGTTTCAAGCCTGCCTGGCGTTAGGTTGCTGTTGTTGCCCTGCCTTGCCTCTTGCCTTTATCTTCACGTTTTGTTTCTTTTTGTTGCCTTGCTCATAGTTGCTCTGCCCTCGTCAGTTAGACGCTCGTTTTAACGTAGTGTACTCTAGTTCAAGACGGACTGACCGCGACTCCTTAGTGGGAAGTGGCACAGCTTTGAGGACCTGCAAAAGTTATGCATGTAGCATTATGGGTTTTGTTTTCTTTTGTGTTGATTTGAGTTTGTTTGATATTTTGTTTGGTTTCTTTTTTTCTTTGTTTGCTGTGCAGGACCTCAGCTTAGTTCTCTCCTGAGTCTGTGGTACAGATTAATATTGTGCTCTTTGGAAATAAAAATAATTATAATTGTTTTTACAGAAGATAAGTAACTTAAATAAATTAATGTTCCCATTTGTGACTAAATAAAACTTGTTAAACTTTCTATAAACCGTGCCTGTATTCATTTGTGTACCGACCTGTGCTCTGAGAAAGTAAAGTTTGAAAAAGAGTAAATTCTTTAGGTGCAAGTCCTAAGGTGGCGTTGTTGGTGTAACTCTCTAGATCATCCTTTCGTTTACCGCCCCCGCCACATAAAGAAAAAAGGCTAAGCTCAACTAACAGTTCCTTTTGTGCTCTTTCCCCTTTTTCCTCTCTCTCTCTCCCTCTCACCCCCATCTATCTCTCTCCCTCCCATTCTCCCCTCACACCTCTCTCTTCACCTTTCTCTCTCCCTCCCCCACTCTCACCTTTCTCTCTCTTCACCTTTCTCTCTCCCTCCCCCACTCTCACCTTTCTCTCTCTTCACCTTTCTCTCCCACACCCCCACCTAACTCTCCCTCCCACTCTCCCCTCATTCCTCTCTCTACACCTTTCTCTCTCTCTCTATACCTCCCTCTCTCCCTCCCACTCTCCCTCACACCCCCATCTATCTCTCTCCCTCCCATTCTCCCCTCACACCTCTCTCTACACCTTTCTCTCTCCCTTCCCCTATCTCACCTTTCTCTCCCCCTCCCTCTCTCTCTCCCCCACCCCCACTTATCCCTCTCTCTCCCTCCCTCTCTCTCTCTCTCTCTCTCTCTACTCCTCCCTCTCTCCCTCCCACTCCCCCTATACCTACCCCCATCTATCTCTCTCCCTCCCATTCACCCCTCACACCTCTCTTCACCTTTCTCTCTCCCTCCCCCTCTCTCACCTTTCTCTCTCCTTCCCCTTCTCTCCCTCTCACCCCCACCTCTCTACACCTTCCCCACTCCCTCCCCCACTTTCACCTTTCTCTCTCCCTCCCCCTCTCTCCCACACACCCCCACCTCTCTCTCTCCCTCCCACTCTCCCCTCATACCTCTCTCTACACCCTTCTCTCTCCTTCCCTCTCTCTCCCTCCCACACGCCCCCACCTCTCTCTCTCTCACCCTCCCACTCTCCCCCCATGTCTCTTCCTATACCTCTCCCTCACACCCCCATCTACCTCTCTCCCTATCTCTCCTGTCCCCTCTCCCCATATCTCTCTCTCTCGCCTCCACTCACTATCTCTCTCCCTCCCTCTCTATCTCTCTCTGATTCTCTCTCTCCCTCTAACTCTCTCTCTCTCTCTCACTTCCCCTGTATGCCCTTTGGCCTCACTGACGGACAGATAAGAAGTGCGTGTGCGACGCCACGAAAAAGGCGGGTAGACACGGTAGAAGAAAAGAACAAGCAAGTAGTATAAGACAGGTTTTTGTAAAGCAGAACAGAAAGCCACCTAGCTGAGGTAGAGCTGGAGAAAGACAGAATGAAGGTCCCTCTGACCGCTGTAGAGCAGTCTAGACTGGTCGAGGACCATCTCCGACGGCGACAGGCCCGACAAGGAGAACCGATGGGAAAGAAGCAGATAAGTGGGTTAGAAGGCGAAGCAAGTACGTGAAAAGATGGGTAGAGGAGGGATGGGTATCCCGTGACGGCCCATATGGCCGTGCAGAACTGATAGGGCTAATACACCAGATCCAGGGAGGAATGGCCCAGTGCCAAAAGGCCTTAGATAACGCTGGGCCAGCTCGTCCTGTTAGAAGGATACGGAAGAGACTTACAGTTTTTCTCTATTGCCAAAACACAAAACCCAGTACTCTAAACCAAATGACCAGTTGCCTAAACACATTTAGTAAAACTACCCCCCTTTTGCCACAACCACAAACACAATTCACCTGTAGACACTGTTCACAAAACCCATCCCCTTTTTCTCAAAACTCTAAACACATTTTGCCGTGCTAAAACACATTTTGCATATAACTCTGCTCCAATATGCATTGTGAAGCTCATGTGATGCAAAATGCTACCCACAATCAGCAAAACTTGAACACAATGAACATACCTGGTGTCAATCAGTAAACACAACGACTCATAATTGAAAACACCTATTGCAAATGATGTGACCACACCTATATAAGTCAGTGCAGTTTGCTGAAGGTTCAAAAACAAAAATGGATGATCAAGACAGAAGAAGAGGAGTTCGTGTCAGAGGAGGGAGAGGAGCAGGTCAAGGAGGGAGAGGAGCAGGTCAAGGAGGGAGAGGAGCAGGCCGAGGAGGGAGAGGAGCGGGCCGAGGAGGGAGAGGAGCGGGCCGAGGAGGGAGAGGAGCGGGCCGAGGAGTGGGCCAAAGAGGGCGAGAAGCAGTCCAAAGAGGAGCAGGCCAAGGAGGGAGAGGAGAAGGAGGGCAAGCAAGACAACGCATTTTCATTACAGATGAAATGAGAGCAACAGTCATTGACCACGTCATTGTCCACGGCATGACAATGACTGAAGCGGGACAACGAGTCCAACCAAACCTCAGCAGATTCTCAGTGGCCACCATTATTCGGGCCTTCAGAGAACACAACAGGTACTGTATGTAGTAGTTTTTTAGTCACTACACTAGATGTTCACAGTATACAGTAGTATAGTGGAGTGCACCTACATACAGACAAGTGCAATCATGGTTACAGTAAAAGTGTGTACTGCAAGGACCATTTCTGACCAAATGACTATGCTTGTTTCTCTAGAGTTGAAAGATTGCCATTTGCAGGTGGGAGGGCTTCCAGATTCACACCAGCCCAAGAGGTCCTCATTGTGGATATGGTTCGGGAGAACAGTCAGTGCGTTTACATGACACTCAAGAAAGTCGACTTTTTGGCTTAACCCAACAATGATTGGATTACTAAGATGCATGTATACACCTTAATCAGGTTAAAATCGGTTCGAGTCGACCGTCTCATTATCAGGTTAAGACCCCTAGATTATGCGATCCATAGCCGACTAAGCCGTGCATGTAACCAGTCGGATTGGATTATCCGTTTGATTGCGTTCTGCGCATGCTCGAGATCTTTTCCCGGGGCCGTGAACCGGAAGTAGAAGGAGACGATAGTCTTGTTGTTGTCGCCGTCGGATAAGGGATAACGAGAAACGGCGATTTATTTAAAAAGGTGGCGCTATAAGAATTGTGTCCGGGCCGCGGGAGCGCGCATGGCATTCATTAAAGGTGGAAGCACGCGGACACTGCGCTTCCATTTCACCTAAGGCTGAATTAAAAGTACATGTTTTTCTAAATGTGGGTCATCAACGAGGTTGTAAAGTATTGACTTCGGGCACATCTGTCAAAATAAATGTTTTTTTCTCCCGACGTGTTTACGACCTTTATTCATTCATTCAGGGCTGTTCTGGTGGGAGAAATATGTTTTCAGCAGACAGCTGTCAACTAACTTTGGGTCGGCGGTGTATTTAAGAAGCTGGCGCAGAAGATGGAGGAAGCCGGTGCCGTGCCTATAGGAGTGTATCTTCATCAACGTGCATTCAGTACACACTACGCTTCGATTTAACCCAAGGCTGAATTTAAAGTCCATGTTTTTCTAAATGTTGCTCATCAACGAGGTTGTAAAATAACTACGATCTTTATTCATTCATTGCGCCGCGGCCGAACTGACGGCGGCATTCTCTGATATATGAATCTTACAGACTGCGTCGGGTTCCCCGACTCTCTGGTGCACAACAAGTAAAGACTCCTAGTCGGGTTTATCTCGCCCATGGGGAAAAGGAATTGGGGGAAATTAACTTTGGCTTTGACTCTCTGAAGTCCAGACTGGAACGCGACATGGGGGAGAAAGCGATGTTTCAGCAGACAGCTGTCAGTTCACTTCGGGTCCATATCGTTTCTCCGACGCTCCGCTGTTCCTCTCGGTCGTATGCGGACCGCTCCTCCGGCAGAGCAGCGGAGCGGTCCGCATACGACCGAGAGGAACAACGGAGCGTCAATGGAGAAATGATATGGACCCGAAGTGAACTGACAGCTGTCTGCTGAAACATCGCTTTCTCGAATGAGTTTGTTGTTGCTGGTGACGTAAAGGGGTCAACCGGTGGCTCTACTACCACTAGTTGAAATGGGCACAGCGCCACCTATCGTACCGGGGTATGACATGCTCCGGCCAATGAATCGGATTACTCGCCGCCATGTATACGCGGACAATTGCAGTTGACCAGTTGCGGAGCATAGACGAGCAATGGCTTTAATCGGGTTTATTCTGTGCATGTAAACGTACTGAATGTGATCAGACTACGGGAGATACGGGAGAGGATCATTGGTGACAATTTGAACTTTCCGACCATTGACAATGTCAGCCTGACAACCATAGACAGAGTCCTCAAGCGCCAGAGAGTAAGCATGAAGCAGGCCTATAGGGTACCCTTTGAGCGCAACTCTGACAGAATAAAACACCTCCGTCACCAGTATGTGCAAGTAAGTACAGTACAATCCATGGCCTACAGTACTTTACATGCAATACTATACTGTCGTACTGTAATGTGCTGTATTGACTGTCTTTCTGAACACCTGAAAACGCTATTTGTTTCCACAGAGGATGTTCGAGTTGGAGTCCATGGCCAGACCCCATGAATTTATATTTGTGGATGAGGCTGGCTTCAACCTCACAAAAAGGAGGAGGAGAGGTCGTAACATCATAGGACGGAGAGCTATCGTTGATGTGCCCGGCCAACGTGGAGGAAACATCACTCTCTGCGCTGCCATGAGTTCTAGAGGGCTTCTCCACCGGCATGCTGAACTTGGTGCCTACAACACTGAGCGTCTCCTCACCTTCCTAGGAGAGCTCAGAGATGTTTTGCATGACAATGACCACCTGAATGCTCGGCCAGCAGATCACCACGACCAGCAGATTCCTGGGCCAGCTGATCTTCCCATATACGTCATCCTCTGGGACAATGTTAGCTTCCATCGCAGCATCCAGGTCAGAGAGTGGTTTAACATCAATCAGCAATTCATTAATGTGTGTCTGCCACCCTACTCTCCGTTCCTAAACCCAATAGAGGAGTTCTTCTCATCATGGCGGTGGAAGGTCTATGACCGCCAACCTTACACCAGAGAGAACCTTCTCAGGGCTATGGACCTGGCCTGTGATGATGTGGCTGTGGAGGCGTTCCAAGGCTGGGTGCGGCATGCCAGGGCATTCTTCCCACGTTGTTTGGCTATGGACAATATTGCCTGTGACGTTGATGAGGTCCTGTGGCCCGACCCAGCCCGACGACGTGATGCCGCCCCATGATTTCGGTGTCAACATACAACATACTGTGTCAATTTTCAACGTACTGTAATACCGTAAAAGAAATCGCACCCTGAACATTGTGTTCTCAATTGTTACTGTACTGTATCTATTGTGTGTAATGGATCCTCCATGGAGTTTACAGTACTCATTTTTGCATTGAGTTGTGATATTACTGCATTTTCTGCATTATGTAACTATTCCCATGAAATGCACAAATCTATAGTAAATGCCCAAAACATATTTGAGAATAAATAAGGGTTGCTCAAATGCATCCTGGCAGTTGTGAAACTGTAAAAAGAACAGTCTCACACTGTGAAAATTGTGTTTTCAATTTTTTTGGTAATGTGGTTAATGATGCTCCATAGTGTTTACATTTTTGCAGGCCTTGAGTGGTATTTTGGTGTCAGAGTTTGCTTTTGAGCATATGAGCATCTGTTTTGGTGTGATGGGTTGGTTTTGAGCATATGAGCAACTGTTTTGGTGTGATGGGTTGGTTTTGAGCATATGAGCAACTGTTTTGGTGTGATGGGTTGGTTTTGAGCATATGAGCAACTGTTTTGTTGTGATGGGTTGGTTTTGAAAAGAAACTGTGAGGTTTAGTGTACGTAGCTTTAGAAAAGTGTTTTGTGTTTAGAGTTTTGTGAAAAGTGAGGGCAGTATCGTGAAATGTGTTTAAGCAATAGAGAAAAACTGTAAGCAGTTAGGAAAGGGGAGGGTTGTAGCTGAATCATACCTCTCCACAGTGCCCGAAAAGGACGACCCCCGCCCAGCCAGCCCTTGTCCCTCTCCCTGTCCTGTAACCCCAAAACCCAGGGAAAAAGAAACCCTGGGGTCCCCTGACGCAGCAACTCCACCCCTTCCCACCTCCCCTAATCCAGGTTACCAAGAGCCTGGGAAACCTACTCCCCCTCCCTACGCGCCTCCCGGAAACCTTTACACCCCCGAGGCGTCCCCCACTACCCTGTACCCCACCCCTTCCAACATCACACCCCCGTCCCTTTACCCCTCCCTTTTCAACGACACCTCCCCGTCCCTATACCCCTCGCCCTACACCGCCACACCCCCTGCCGACCCCGCCTCCCTATGCCTTTCAACCTCCGAACCTAGCCCCCCGGCCCTGTATCTCTCTCTCTCTCCTTTCCGTGCTCACCCTACACCCCCACACCCCTCCCTCACTAGCCCTACACCAACACCCTACCCCCGGGGAGCGCCCCCTATACCCCCGAAGGATCCCCGATCTGCCCCTGGAAGGGGCCCAGTCGGGGGACCCATGATTGACTACTGCGACGTCTACAACTGCGGACCAAGACCAGAGGTCGAGACGGAGCAACCAGGGCCCCACGCTATCCAAGCCCCTGCCATTGTGGTAGGGGACCCCAGAGCATTCGTCCCGGTAGCCGTAACCTGGGGAACACCAGAAGGACCCACCCGAGTGGCCATAGAGGGACCCTCCCCCGGGCCCCTACCGGCCCCCTGACCCCAACCGGCCCCCAGGACAAAGAACCCCACGACCCCAGAAGAAGAAGCCGACTCCTGCCTGTTCGTGGAAAAAGAGGAACTCAAGGAAGAAGAGGAAGAAAAGCTGTACCCATCGCCAAGTGAAGGCAGACCGGGGAAATGGAAAAGAGGATGCCATCAGAGCAGAAGAGACCGACCCTACGACAGAGCTTTGAAAGGCATCCCTGAAAACCTCCACAACCTCCCAGGTGAGCCCTACCACCCGACACCCCTCGTCCCCCTAGGAAGCAGACCCTAAGCCTACCCAGAGCCGGTGGGGCCAGAGAGATCCAACCAGTCCAGGGAGCCAGCCCGAGATTCTGGACCCCACCTGGAAGAAGCACCCAGTATGGCGTAGAGGGGGGACACCAGCTCTCCTCTGACGAAGAAGACTGCCTGCGAAGAGCCTGGGAGGCAGCGAGAGAAGAAGAAGAACTAGACGCAGAGGGCGCGTTCCATATGCCACTGTTGGAATCTGCCACGAGAGTTGGAGGAAGATACCAGCCCTGGTCCCATCGAGATATGAGTGCATTAGTGGAGCAACTTCCCCCCTTGAAAGAAGGGGCCGGAGCCTGGATCCGCAAATTAGAGACAACAACCTCCCAAGACCGATTGGCCCTGGGAGACATCCGAGCCCTCATCACCCGATGCGCCGGGGCTGTGACCACCTCCACCGCGGACAGAGGAGCCGGGACCGGGACCCTAGTGGACCGACAGCCGTTCGACCCATACCGGAACCAGTGGTGGGACATCCTGAAAGAACAGTTTCCCACAAGAGGCACCCGGGGAGGGATCTCCGGGATCCGCTACAAACCAGGCGGAGAGGGAGGAGCAACCTACCTGAAACGTCTAGAGGACACCTGGGAAGACGTCAATGGATCCCACCCCCACGGGGTAACCAACTCTCTCTTTCGCTCAGAAGTGGAGCGAACATTGCCCCAAGAGGTTCAGAAGAAGCTACAAGACTCAGTTGGGCTACGTACCAGCGACCACCCTACCTGGGAAGCCCATGTCCTGCACCACCTAGAACGATATGAAGAAGACCAAGCCAAAGAAGCCGAGGACGAAGGAGCATCCCTACGACTACAGCTCGTCAAACTCCAGTTGAAAGAACAGCAAGAGAAGGAGAGAATCCGAAAAAACAAAGACAGCAAGACTTCCCACCACATGGCCGTGGAACTTGCCCCTCAGAAAGAGGAAGGACAACCTGTGACCCCAACGACCCCTGTAAGCCTTCCCCAGCCACCAGCCCCTCTTCCAGCCTTAACCCCGGTTCCCCAATACTTCGGTCCACCCATGGTGTATGGGTTTTCTGCAGGAATGTGGGGTTACCCCCCGCAAGTCGGGGCCCAACCAGGAGACCCAGGGGCAACACCACCACCCCAAGCTGCCCCAGGAAGAGGAGGGGGCCCCGCAGGAGGAACCACTAGAACACCCCCTCAAGGAGGAACAAGAGGACGAGGACGAGGGAATGGACGATCGCCTACAGACCTCACCTGCTTCAACTGCGGAGCCACAGGACACTTCTCGCGGGAATGCCCCAACCCTCGCAAAAACCCGGGCACAGGGATCTACCCAGCCTGGTGCGAAGATGAAGCATAGGAACCCCCGGAGGGGTCCGGTGAGGGGGTTATCATTAACTTAGAAAACCACGATCCCTACCTCACCCTAAAGGTGGAAGGAGAAGACATCCGTTTCCTGGTAGACACGGGAGCAACATGCTCGTGTTTAAAACAGCTAGGAGACAGGGCGCCACCTCTATCCTCCAGATCCCTCACCACTATGGGCCTCTCCGGGGTTGCCCAAAACCTCCCCTACACAACCCCCCTCCGAGTAGAAGGAATAGGACAAGACATTTCCCTCCACTCTTTTCTCTACTCTCCCGACTGCCCGGTGTCCCTCATGGGACGGGACCTACTGTTCAAATTCAGAGCTACCATCAGATGCGGACGGGATCCCCCAACACGCTCCCCACCAGGACCCTCCCAGTTCTTCCCAGTAATCAATACACCGCCAAACCCCCCAGAGACTAATGACATCTACTGGATGAAACAGATCGACGAAGGGACCACGACCATCCTCACCGACTACGCAAACTGGAAACCCTGGATTGATGCCCACGGATGCTTCCACCCCCCGCCAGACCCCCCTCACACCACCTTGGCGATCCACAGACAGCCAGATGAACTGTATCAAGATGAATGGAACCAACACATGGAAGAGACGCGGATACAGATCGCCCACCAAGACATCTACATCGGACCAGAAGGAGTCGCCGCTCTTGCACTCCTAGAGGGAGAACTGGAGCAGTGGTATGACGTCTCTGGATCAGTACCCCACCTCACACTAGGTATTGCCCCTAACCACTTCGCCTCCAGCCTAGGTCCCATGATCAAAGAAGCGATACAGAGTGAGTGGAGACCTACCAAGAACCCCCTGATCCATCGCCAGAAGGGGGGGAAGATGATCCGGATAAGCACCCTAAAAAGAACAACGACAGGGGTGGGGCAGCATGTAACCAGACAAAGAATCGTCCCTCCTATCCCACCTCCCACAGAGATGGATATCGACGTGGAAACCATGCTCCAAAATCTCCCACAACACCATGGGCCAGAGGACCATACGACGTGGGCCTAACTCATCATGAAGTCACCATCAGATGGGAAGACCTGGCGCATGGCCCACGATCTCCGCGAAGTAAATGAAAGAACCGCAGGACCTGTGGAGAAAGTACCAAACGCCCAAGTAGCCCTACACCACGTAGGGCCTCAACACAAGTGGTTCTCGGCCATTGATCTAGCAAATGCATTTTTCTGCGTCCAGCTGGCCCTAGAATCCCAAGACATATTTGCATTCACATGGCAAGGAGAACACCTCACCTACACCAGGATGCCCCAAGGGTATCGAAGCACACCAACAATTTTCAACGGCTTCGTCCGAGAAGACCTCCAGACCATAGACGTCCCTGAGTGGTGATCGTCCAGTACGTAGATGACATCCTCGTCGCCGGAGAGACCAAAGAACAGTGCCTCCAGGGAACAGAGCAAGTCCTCCAGACCCTGGCCATCGCCGGATACAAATGCAAACAGGACAAACTCCACCTCGCCCAGCCCCATGTGGTGTTCCTTGGACGGAGGATAGGAGAAGACGTGAGAGTTATGACCCAGGAGTCAAAGACGGCCATCTTGCAGCACCCAAAACCAACCACCGTTCAACAGATGATGGCCTTCCTGGGGTTGTGCAATTACAGCAGACAGTACGTGCAAGACTACACCGAGAAGACAGCAGAACTGAGAGGGATGATCACAGCCCAAGGCGCCAGAAACCTGAAAGGCAAACTTGAATGGACGGAGCCAGCCGAAAAGGCCTTTGAACACCTAAAAACAAGTCTACACGAAGCTGCAGCACTCCAGGCCCCCGACTATGAACAACCATTCCATCTAGACGTCACCCACAGGGGCCCATATGTCAGTGGGGTCCTGTGGCAGAAGCAGCAAGGGGCCCGAAGAGTCCTCCACTACCACAGTGGGACATTGGACGCCAGCGAGCAAGGGCTGCCCCCGTGTGCGAAACACCTTGCCACAGCCCAAACCCTGAAGAAGACTGCAGGGATCACACTGAACTACCCCACAGTGGTCCACACCTCGCACGGAGTAAAAGAAGTGGTGGAAAGCAGCGCGTTCGCCCTCACCACAGCCAAAAAGACCCGACACGTTGAAGAAATACTGCTAAGCCCCAACGTGTCCTACACCACCGAAGGAGTCAAGATGTCTGATGATCTCTGTGCAGGGACCGGAGGCACACCTCACCAGTGCTGGCTGATACAGAAAGCCCTCAAACTCAGAGATGACCTAAAAGGTGAACCTATAGAAGATCCAAGTGACACTTGGTACACCGATGGGTGCTGCTATAAAAACCCTGCGGGAGAAAATATAGCCTCATGGGCCATCGTACAGAGCCTGAAAGACGGGACATTGACGACTCTATGAAGCGGACTAGAAACTACTCGCCCCTCGTCCCAAAGAGCAGAACTACGAGCCCTGGTCGAAGCCCTGGAAAACTCTGCAGGGCTGCGGGTGAACATCTATACCGACAGCAATTACGTCTATGAACTCGTGCATGTAAATGCCTCCCAAGCCATTGAAAGAGGGATGAAGACATCGGGCGGGGCCCACGTAAAACACGCCGACCTAATACTCCGACTGGCCGCCAGTATCCAGAACCCAAAAGAAGTGGCGGTCATGAAGTACCGTGGTCATGGCCGAACAGATGACGGTCTTACCAAAGGAAATAACGCCGCTGACCAAGCTGCCAAAGACGCTGGGGGCTACAAACCCCCAATCCTCCAACTGATGAACCAAGCCGATGAAAGCCCCAAAGGGGGAATTGAAGACCTTGCCCAAATGCAAAAGCACGCCAGTCCAGAGGAAGAAAACAGATGGCTCCATAAAAAATGTCGGACAGATGAGAAGGGAATCTACCGGCACCCTGACGGCCGGCCAGCACTCACTACCAAAGCGCTAACCCTGATGATACACTCAGAACATTCCCGGGGACACCAAGGCCCCCGAGTGACCATTGACCCCATAGACAGTCACTACTATCACCCACACAGTTTAGAGATGGCCAAAGAAATGATCCAGAATTGCATTCCCTGTCAGCTCCATAACCCCCAGAAAGGGATACCCCGCCCCCCAGGGAAATTCCCAGTTCCCCAACTACCCTTTCAAGAGATATGCATTGACTACACACATATGGGATGGGACTTGAGGGTGGGCGGGTACCGATAACTTTTAGTGATAGTGTGTCGATTCTCAGGATGGGTAGAGGCTTATCCTACTAAGAAAGAAGATGCCGAAACAGTAGTTAGAATACTAACCACTGAGATTGTACCCCGATGGGGATACCCAAAAGTAATCGCGTCAGACAATGGCACTCACTTCGCTAATGCCCTAGTAGCCAAAGTAGAGGAAGGGTTAGGGATAGCACACCGATACGGATCGGTGTACCACCCCCAGAGCCAGGGATTAGTAGAACGAGCAAACCTGTCACTCAAAGAGACTATGAGCAAACTCTTAGAAGCAGACTCGCGACGAACAGTGTCAACTATGGCCAAAGACGATGTAGTAACGGCCATAGCTAAATACAAACAAATGTCATGGTTGTCAGCACTCCCACTCGCGCTAATGGCCGTCAGAGCAGCCCCTCAGGCCCGAACGGGGCTATCCCCGTTTGAACTCATTACAGGGAGACCTATGCCAGGGCCATACACACCAGTAGAACCCTTATCAGACCAGTTAGAAGATCAACTGTTTAGGTATTGCACTGCCCTAACCCAAGCAACCCAAGATTTACACTTCCAGGTGACGACCACCCTGGAGAAGAAGGAGGCGAGCCCGGCGGTCCAACCAGGAGAGTGGGTGTGGGTCAAGGCTGCCAAACGAGCCTTCCCGGGACTCAGCCGCTCTCGACACCCCACACGGCCGGAGGTGGCACCATCTGACCCGGCTCCGGAAGGCCGACCCCCCTGGCACTGATAGCCTACACGACACCAGTCGCCGCCTCCAGGACACCGCCAGAGAAGAACCCGGAGATCCAGACCAGGGTCACCATGGCTCCCCGACCCCGTCCACCCCCCCTAATCTACACTAGCAAGTGGGAAACTGTGGGAACCATCGCGGCGGCCTGTTTCCTCGTGGTAGGATGGATCATGCTCCTAGTGGGATCCCTCGCCAGAAGCAGGGGAGGACCCAGCTTCACCATCACCTACAACATCACCTACAACATCACCCCCGAAGACGAGCCCCCGGCTACGATCCCACCGTCCCCGAAATCCGCCCCCTTCAACCTGAGACATCTGAGACGGCGACGACAAGTAGGCCCCAACAAAGATCCTGGCGACGACGCCTGCGTGAAGAAGTATGGAGGAATTACCCTGGACTACATCCTGGGCAGCAGTACGGTATTCAAGTTTGATCTGTGCGATGTTATAAACTGTGGCGGAAACCCGTCTGCCTGGAAAGACTATGAAGTATATCTGTGTGATAGCTACCCTAGTTTTGTGGGAAACCCCAGCATATACCCACGGCGCGTGGGGTGTGGTGGTTGGGAGACACTGTTGTGGGGAACGGGGGCACTTCGGGAGGGGGGCGAATATATCAAAGAACGACCCCGGTATGCAAGAACCCACCTATTCCAAAAATCAGGATCAGTCGCACGTACCCATACCAGAGGAGGGGTAGATGTATTCCTCACGCTAGAAAAGGTCACCTCAAATCCCTACGTCAAAGAAACCGCGGCATGTGGGAAAGAAAACAACACGTTATACCTTGCTCTCGGAGTAGTTCAAACCGGAACCGATCCTACCGGCCTAGTCAAAATTCGATTGCTAGATCCCCCCGTCGCTAAAAATAAAACGAGTTCTCGCGGTTCCAAGAAAAAGAACACTTTTCCTCCTCTCCAAAGTAAAGGAGGCCCTCCCCGACACGGGGTGTCCACCTTCAATCTCGACACTATGGGAACTGCAGATACGATTCTCCTGATGACCAACGGCCCATCCAATAATCAATGGTTAAGATGGATAATAGCATCGGCTCGGGGGGTGGGTATGGAAGATTGCGTAGCTTGCGCGGCAGCTAGGCCCCTCTTAGTTAGTACCCCCATTAGCATGAATCCAACAACCGACGCGGTAGGAAGCCGATGTGCCATAGCCCTCTTTATGAAGAAAGACCCAGCAAACTGCGCCACCCTGAGTAGTGTGTTCCCTCCTGGACTAAACAATTCTATTGCCCCCGCGTTCAAAATAGGAGGTAGCAACTATACTTGTCTTCAGCGCGATAGAGAGGAGTCAGGAAATACTAAGTCTGTCGGGAAACTAGCGCAGAACCTTTGTGCCACAACCATTAACGTAACTACGTGGAAGAATGTCACCCGGCTTAGCATAGGGCGAAAGGACCTGTATTGGCTGTGTGGTCCAACTACCCTACTGCTAACCTTACCCTCGACCTGGAATGGTAGATGTACTCTAGTCAGATTGGTCGTTCCTATAACCATGGTTGGACCAACAGAGATTGCCGCAATTGCCACCAAGGGAGGTAGAAAGAAGCGGCATGCCAGTAGCGAATGGGATGCAGCCGACCGAGATACTTGGATCGATAGCATAGGAGTCCCTCGCGGAGTCCCCAACGAGTTCAAATTAGTAGACCAAATCGCGGCCGGATTCGAGAACCTCCCCATAATATCTGCCTTGTTCCCCGTAACCCCTAACAAAAATATTGATCGGATTAACTACATACATTACAATGTGCAGAAGTTATCAAACCGGACGAGAGACGCCGTTACGGGTCTCTCCGAACAATTAGCAGCTACATCCCTGATGGCGTTCCAAAACCGACTGGCATTAGACATGCTCCTAGCTGAGAAGGGTGGGGTATGTGCCATGTTTGGAGACCAATGCTGTACGTTCATTCCCAATAATACCGCTCCAGATGGTTCTGTTAATAAGGCCTTAGAAGGGTTGAGAGCCCTCTCCAACCAGATGGCTGAGGACTCTGGGGTGGAAAACCCCCTTGAGGAATGGTTCACAGGAGTATTTGGGAAATGGAAAGCATTCATGATGTCACTGTTTATGTCTGTCGCTGTGTTCTCCGCCATTTTGATTACATGCGGGTGTTGTGGTATACCTTGTATGCGTGCGCTGATTGTAAAACTAATCAATCGGGCCATCACCGCTGAAAGTGACAAAAACCTATAGATGCTTATGTACTCATCAGAGGATGAGGAGTCCAATCGTTGGGGAAATGTTTATGTGGGGTGATGTGCAAAATGTGTACCGCTGTTCCTTACTCATAGGTCAACTCCTTAATCAGCCGAGTTATAAAATCGGGATGAAAGGAAGCCTATTCTGGCGACCGCCCATGAGGACTGAGGAAAAGGAGGGGGCCATCCCCTGCCCCGCTAAAACATATATGCTATACTGTTGTGTGCCTAACCAAATGAGTATGATAACCTGAATGATTATATGCGGAAGAGTATATGATATAATGAGTATGATAACCTGAATGATTATATGTTGAAAAGTATATGATATGATGAGTATGATAACCCAAGTGATTATGTGTTAACAAAATCAGGGATTACCTGATAACTGGATACAACGACAACGAAAACTGCCTCATGATGATGATGATGATAATGATGATTGTACATTGATGATTTTATTCCTACCATGGGTGAATGCGCTCGGAAATTCGAGTCGAGTGGGTTTTTTACTCGCCCATAAGGTGAGGTTCCCCCCTCGACGTGGAGGAGAAATATTTGAGGAAAACGCCTATGTGTCCTATTCCAAGAGTAATTTCCCAACATGTGAAAGTGCTCCTGAAGAGCACTTGAGAGGGATTGTTGTTGGAAAATTGGCCCCCTGAAAGAATTGTTGCTTTATTGTTATAGAAAGAGGAACCAATGGACTATTAAAATACACTCACATAGTGGACAAATGGACTGTCACTGATGACAAAAGAACTTACACACACATGAAGTACACGTATTTTAATGTACAAAACAGGTGACATAAGCAGTACATGTGGCAAACAACACACCTGTTTGAGATAAACTAACCCAAATTGCACATATATAGTGGACAAAGTACATGACAGTGAATTTGACCCCCCTGTAAAACTAGGAACTGAAACCAGACAGCAGAGAAGGCCAGTGATAAAGACTTCACCCCGATAACCTCCATCTGGAGCACCAATAGGGAACCGACCCCTCATGATAGAGAAGAAGGGGGGGGTCGACACAGGCAGTAAAACTGCTGATTATAAAAAGAAAGACCTGAACTTCCTGCATTGCGCTTATCCGGAGACAGGCCCTGAGCAGGGGTGTCTCAGTTCTCTTGCGAACTTTTAGTACTAATCGGTTAAGTGCCCCTCACACTAGTGGTGGGCGGATCGATCCAAATTATCGATAGTATCGATACCAAGTCGGTATCGGTATCGGATCGATACTAGCCTGTTGGGATCGATTATTTACTTTAAGTTCCGCTCTTGTTTGCAATGCTGCGGTTTCGGCAAAGAGGAAACAGCCAGGTCACCGGACTCGCTGCTCCTGTGTCAGCACAGAGTAGGCACACTTTGCTCCCCCTCCCCCTCTTGTGTTTAGATGTTGTGCCGTCACGCGAGTCACGTAACGCAAAGCAAAAAACTTGATCATAAAGCATTTTCTATTTAATTATAAATTTTGTTCTCATTCTGTCCTAGGTTTTAACTATTTAATAATAAAAAAGGAAACATCACAAAAAACACTTAAGGTCATGAAAATTAATTGAGATTTAGCAATTCAATGACACATCCACCTTATTTATTGAAAAGTATCGGTATCGGTATCGATATCGGCGATACTGGCCCGTATTTACTTGGTATCGGATCGATACCAAAATATGCAGTATCGCACACCACTACCTCACACTCTGTGCTCATTTTGATCAGATGTTGTAATTTGTAATTGTTGAATAAATCCAGACACATAGGTGAAACCTCCTTCGTTGTATTGGCCTCTTCTCTTTTTTACCATCGTCCGTCTTATTGTTTTTTAACGACAGGGCCTAGCCAGAGTTCATTTCGTTACTAAAAACTATGACGAAAAATGTTCAAATAATGACGCTTGTCCATGACAAGACATTGAATACAGATCTTTGATAATAAAAACTACGACGAAATGTCACAGTCAGTCCCCTCTCCGCCTACTCCAGCCTCCCAGTTTTCCCGCCTTGTGTCTGCCACACCCCTAATCACCTTCACCTGTGTATTTAAACCCTTTGTTTCCCCTTCACCAGTGCCAGATTGTTGGTGTACCATGCGTCCTACTCTCCAGTGTTTCTCCAGTGTGCTTCTCGGTTTTGACCCTCACCTGTTTTTGGACTCTGCCGTTGCCTTACCCCTTTGGATTTTTTGCCTGCCTTACCTGACTGAACACCCATGTACCGAACCCTTGCCTGTGATTAAAGACTGGTTAGCTCCTGTATCTGCCTCCCGAGTCTTGCAGTTGAGTCCTGTCCCTGTGCTGTATAACAGAACAATCTGGCCAGCCATGGACTCAGCAGACTCGCAGGCCGTGCACGCCGCTGTCCGGGCTCAGGGCACCCGGATTCATCAACAGGAGGAACAACTCTCCACTGTCTGTGTGGTAGTCAACGAACTCAAGGACCGCCAACAGAGTTTCCAGGCCTCGTTCGGGGAAGAGGTAGGCCTCATAAGGACCCAAATGTAGCGGCTGGTGAGTCAGCTGAGGCGCTCCCCATATTTTCACCTCCGGCGATGACCCCTGTCGCTTTCACCCCTGCTCGGTGCTCTTCAGTGGTCTCCGTGGCTCCAGCTGCCCCCCTGGCTCGACCGGATCAATTCTCCGGGGAGATGGGCAAGTGTCGACCATTCCTGGTCCAGTGTGGACTCCACTTTGAACTTCACGCCGGGAGTTTTCCCACCGAGAGAGCTAAGGTAGCCTTTATAATCACTCATCTGTCAGGCAGAGCGGAGGCCTGGGCCACAGCAGAATGGACACGGGACTCTCCCATTTGCTATTCCCTGAGTGGGTTCACGGACTCCTCAAGTAAGATGTTCGATTCCGCCGCTCCCAGTCATGAGGCAGCCCAGACTCTGATGTCTCTACGGCAGGGCAGACGTTGAGTAGCGGACTACACCATCGAGTTTCGCACGTTAGCAGCCGACAGCGGTCATTAGTCACCACGGAGCAGAGGGTTGTTCACCCAGCATTGGTGGATTCCGGGCAGACGAAGATCTCATGGATCGGCAGCTGGTGGAGCGGCTGGGTCTGGAAATTATTCCCGTCTAAACCTCTGGAAGCCACTGCACTTGATGGTCGCCTGCTGTGCCGGGTGTCTCACCGCACTCAACCTATCCGGCTCAATATAGACGGTGATCATTCTGAGCTCATTAGCTTCCATATCTTCCACTCGTCTATGCACCCGCTAATTTTGGGGTTACCCTGGCTTATTAAGCACAATCCCCATATTGATTGGTCCATGGGCCGTGTGTTGAATTGGGGAAAGGATTGTTTTCTCACTTGTCCTCCGTCTGTCTGTGCTGTCAAGTCCGTGGTTGGTTCCGACGCTTCTGCGCCAGACGTCTCCTCCTCGCCCTGTCATTCTCCCAGTGAGCCTCCGGACCTCACCGGCGTTCCTCCGTTACCACGAGCAGCACAAGGTTTTCAATAAAACTCGGGCCACATCTCTACCACCTCACTGTCCATATGATTGCTGCATCGATCTCCTCCCGGGGACTTCTCCACCCAAGGGTCGGCTGTATTCCCTCTCCCCGCCAGAGAGGGAGGCCATGCGGCAGTACATTGAGTCCTCGTTGAAGGCCGGAATCATTCGCCCTTCTTCCTCCCCTGCTGGCGCCGGCTACTTTTTCGTGGATAAGAAGGATAAGTCCCTCTGACCCTGCATCGATTATCGCGGTCTAAACGACATCACCATAAAGAACAGTTTCCCTCTACCTTTAATCTCCTCAGCATTTGAACTTTTGAAGGGTGCTAAGATCTTCTCCAAGCTGGAATTTAAAAATGCCTATCATCTAGTGAGGATCAGGCAGGGGGATGAGTGGAAGACAGCGTTTAATACCCCTTGTGGACACTATGAATATTTAGTCATGCCTTTTGGACTAACTAATGCCCCAGCTGTCTTCCAGGCCTTGGTCAATGACGTCCTGTGGGACATGTTAAATCATTATGCCTTTGTGTACCTGGACGATAGAGCCCGACCGATATATCGGCGGGCCGATATTAGGCATTTTCCAAACTATCGGTATCGGCATTTATAATGGCCGATAAATGAATATTTTTAAAAACGGACGAAACACCCTTCAACCATGTTATAACGCCACAAACCCTACAACCAGCTGATCCAGCCAGAGTCGGGCAGAGCGAACAAGTTATCCACGACCGCGAGCGACATGAGCAGCAAAAGCGGCCGGCAGTCCTTCATTTTCAATGAGAGCTGGCGACGGGGAGTGGCCGGCGCCGCGGCGGCAGCGAGCAGCGCGACGCCAGCGTCCGGAGCGACGAGGAGAGTTGACATTAGTTTAACTTTATGCAAATGAGCGGCGTCGGCTCATGGACCTAGGGAGCCTTTGGCTCCCTAGGTCCATGAGGGTCCATCCCACGTTTCACGTCAGCCGCCTGAAACCAGCTAAAGAAAGCCCTCTGGTCCCAGCCTCCAGACCCCCACCACCCCCCCCGAGTCATTGAAGGAGGCCTTGTGTACACAGTTAAGTGGCTGCTGGCAGTTCGGAGGAGGAGCCGGGGATATCAGTACATGGTGGACTGGGAGGGTTACGGCCCCGAGGAGCGGTCATGGGTGCCGTCCAGGTACATCGTCGACCCGACCCTCATTCAAGACTTCCATCGACGCCATCCGGATCTTCCTGGGATGTCCGGTGCCATCCCTTGAGGGGGGGTACTGTCACAGTCAGTCCCCTCTCCGCCTACTCCAGCCTCCCAGTTTTCCTGCCTTGTGTCCGCCACACCCCTAATCACCTTCACCTGTGTATTTAAACCCTTTGTTTCCCCTTCCCCAGTGCCAGATTGTTAGTGTACCATGCGTCCTACTCTCCAGTGTGCTTCTCGGTTTTGACCCTCGCCTGTTTTTGGACTCTGCCTTTGCCTTACCCCTTTGGATTGTTTGCCTGCCTTATCTGACTGAACATCCGTGTGCCGAACCCTTGCCTGTGATTAAAGACTGGTTACCTCCTGTATCTGCCTCCCGAGTCTTGCAGTTGAGTCCTGTCTCCTTGCTGTGTAACACGAAAATATATGTTTTGTTTTCGTTGATGAGATGAGACAGGACTTAAATGTTCATGGTGGGCTAACTGGTTGGTAAACACCAGTAACGTTAAATTGTCGGCGCCAGGATGTTTCGCTAGCCTGCAAAACACTCCAGAGCAGCGTTAGCTGCATTGTGCCGTTTAGTGTATTTCTAGGTGAAGACTGACTTGAGGAACAGGTTGCAGGGAGAGCATCTGGCCACTTGCATAAGTGTAACCATCAATGGGCCCCCCACCACCGAATTCCCCTGTAAAATAGCCCTGGAACTCCTCTACCAAAGGCCCAGAAAAATAAAATGCTCACAGGCAGGATGTATGTCACTGAGCTTGAGAAAATGTTTGTTGTGTCTCAGAAACCACTGTTAACACTCGAAGTCCATGTAAAGCAAATGTGAATATGTGTTTTGAGTTTGTCACACCACAGAAAAATGTGTTACTAACCACCTAGCCAAATTTGAATGATTAAAAGTTTATAAAAGTTTATAAAATAAGCAGTATTCTCTGCTCTAAAACACTGGGGGTGTGTCCGCTGAAACCACGCCCAATCGCACAGGGGGGGGGGGGGGGGGGGGGAGCCTGTAACAGTCGAAATTGTGTGGTGTACATATTGCTACACTCCTATTTCATCCTTTTGCCCCTCGACTCATCGTGACATTTTGGTTCGGTGTTTTGTTCATGTGATAAAATAATAGCCGTACAACTGGGCTTAGTAAAGTTGATGTATTAACAATAAATGCGACCTAGATATGCGGCCTTCTTTTCCCGAATTCGAAGAACCCACGGATGGATCCTTCACGGCCATATATATCCCAAGATTCATTGCGCACCGGTCATGATTGGATTTTCTCAATTGAACATGGCATCCCCAAATAAACCATTTGCCAAGGATTACACTTTTAAATGTAAGTATTGGGTTTCAACTCACTCGCTAACGATACAAATGTTTGGTGGTGTGAAGCAAAACTTACTTGAACATGTCTTTTTCTTTTAGGGAGCAAGGAGCATACTGTTCAGTTGATTCAACTGAGGGGGGAAACGACCACCTCTTTACAGGGGCCAAACACTCAGCTAGTGTGGCTTGGAAGTAAGGCAACAATAGCCCATTTGGAATCTCCATTTGACCATCTTGTACATAAGGTTACAGTTGAATTAGCCCTCATCCTATACTAAGCCCATAATAATAAGACACCCAGTAGATGGGGCAATACCATTTGCCTTTTTGTTGTGTTTTGTTGTAGTGCTGTCACAGGGATACAAGCTGTGACTGGCACCTTTTTTGTTTTTGAACCCAAAATAGGGCATTCTAGTAAATTATTTCTGGGGGATTTTTTACACTTGCTGTGCCCTGCTGTGTTACCTTTTCCTGTCTTCCTAAGTTTGGATCCCTTTTCTCTTCGTTTTTCTCTGTGATTAGGACAATTCTGGAAAAAATGGGCCTGCTGGAGAAGGTAACTCCTTTGCAGGCCAAAAAGAAATGGGACAATTAAAAAAAACAAAAACAAAGTATGTAAATGTGATTTTAAATAGACACATTTGTTTTAATCATGCAAGTTAATGAACACACTTTTGTTGAAATGTGTTTTGCTGCTGCTGTTGTTAACTGCCATTATTGATTTCCTCTGCCTTAGGATTGCGAATGTCCAGGAGAGGGCGTGAGTGGGAAACCCACTGCTGCTCCTTGGCCCTATTTTGTCCTCATGGATGAGGTGTTGGGACAGAGGCATTCCACCACCCCCCCTGTCCTAATTGCCTCCGTCCCTAAGGACACACCAGGGCCAAGTACAGTAGTGGATGACCAGGAGGAGGCGGAGGAGGAAAGCCAACCACGGCCAGAAAGACGAAAGCAAAGAAGAGAGGATGAACTCATCAAAGAAGATATGCGGTTGCAGAGAGAGGCAGAGGAGAGGAGAGCACAGGAGAGTAGGGGGGTCCCCGACTAAGAATTTACATAGTCAAATCTGATTCGTCAAGTCTTGCCTATAGTCGACTGATCATCGAATCATGTTTTTTTCTTTTTTTTTGCTCCTTGATCCATATTCTCATTTGCGACATTGGCGGTGTGTTTGGACAGTCCAAAACACCGCCACCAAACGGCGCGCGTCAAAACAGCCGCCCCTATTATTTTCTATGTACACCCCCACACCGGCCCCGGCAGCGACACGACGCCTCGCTACACTTCACGCCACTGTCCTATTTCACAGCGTCGCCGCGTGTCAAGTGCCGCCGAAAAGGCGCTTTTTTCTTTTATTTTGTTTTTCTTCTGCTCCGGAGATGACTATATTCCTGTTGACGCGCCGCAGCGCGACGCTTCCTATGTGTGCTAGGGGCGGCACTTGTGTCATAGATGCGCCGCGGCGGCAGTGTGTTTTGCACTTGATATTTATACAAAAATAGGCTATATATCATGATTTATTGGGAGAAAGAAACTATATGTAAAATCAGACATTCAGCACCGCCTATAGCCCGAATGGAATGATCCTGTGTTTTGCCGACAATTCGACTATGAGATTGGCAGTCGAATCAGGCTCCTTCGATCAAATCGTCGAATAGTCGACTATTCGGAGTCACCCCTACAGGAGAGCAGTGAAAGAATGGAAAGGCTGTTCTCTGTATTGGAGAGATTAGCAGATAAATAAATATTGAATGAATTCAAATAAAGTCATTGTGAAATACTTTGTTTATTTCATTTACAGGGGTTGTTACAACTATTTACAACATAATAATAATAATAATAATAATAATAATAATAATAATAATAATAATAATAATAATACATGAAACCTGTATAGCGCTTTTCTAAATAACTCAGACACTTCACAGAGTGAACACGAGTAAAATCAAACAATCAATAACAATGTAGCCTATAGCATGACAAATAGTTGGGGAGGGCTTTCCAGAGGGAGGGTGCAGCAACTGGGTGAGCACTGTCACCCCAGGTCCGGCACTTGGTCCATAAAGTACATGTCACTAGATGTTTTCAGAAAGAAGCAAGAATAAAAGACTTATATAAATAAAAGAATACTACTTCACAGCCAAGACAAATCTCGACACAAAATATTTCAACAGGCAAAACTGTTCTACATAACATTTTAAATAAATATGAATCATAGCTTTACAATTATTGTACTTGCCTGTTACAAATAGTTGTGGTCAGGGGGTACCTCCTCCAGGCCAGACACCTCTGCAGACAGCTGGTCATGCCAGGGAGCACCTCTGACTGTCTCCAAGCCATTCTCCCCCTCATCCTCTGCCACATCCTCCTCAGGCTCATCCTCCGGGGCCACGATGTCACCAGCCACCATATGTTGCGGAGGAGGGCACATGCTGTTATGACCTGAAATGGTGAAATAAAATAAATTATAGCTCCTGAAAAAAGTACTCATCCTGTTTGATTTACTGTTCTTCAGTATTCAAACAAATCCTGTTGAGTGATTACTTACGTGAGGTACAAAGGTGTGGTGCACCTCCAGCGCTTGCAGCAAGATGCCCTGGAAGCTGGTTGTGGCAGGGTAGCTCCTGACCACACGCCACCTAAGTGGCTTTTCCGGGGGCCCTCCGACACAGGACACAGGTAGATGTTGTTGCAAAGTGTATTTATTGGAGATGGCAGGTGGTATTGGCCGAGCTGATGTTACAGGCTGCCATGACCGTCGTAGCTCTCTCCTCGAGTGTGTGTTGATGGCTGGTTTATCCTGGGTGCCATGATTGCTCATGCACCCCAGGTGTGCAGCTCCACCCAGCCAGAGTCCACTCAGTCTGACTCAGGCCAGGTGAGGCTGTAAACCAGCCATCAACAACACACCCTCCACATATCCCCAACACCAAATTGAGGCAGGGGAGAATCCCCAGCCTCAGCCAACCCCCCACCCCCCATCCCCCATCCAAGCAAACAGAAAAGAACCTGACAAACTAGACTCTCAACGGGGTTACCATACCTACACAACACCTGGACTCTTTACAGGGTTACCATACCTAAAAAAAAAATAAACACAACCCCCCAAACCCCACTACCTCCACACCTCCCCAGTGTCACACGCCAACCCCACCCTCCCCCTCCATCCCGTAGACCGGAGGCCTGGGGCTGCTGCCTCAGCTGGCGGAGGTGTCTATGGGCTGGCTGGTTGCAGGGGCTGGCTGGATGGGCTCGGAGGAGGCCCAACAGCTGGGAGGTAGCTCCTCGGAGGGCCTGGAACAGCCCTCCGTAGGTCCCCCCCTCCACCAGGGCACCGGTGCACGATCCCCCCCATCTCCTCCTGGAGCATGGGGCCTTGTACTCCTGGTTCCCCTGGCAGAGGGGCGGCTGGCCTGGGCTGCTCCAGGCTGGATCCAGGGGAGGCTAGCAGCAGACGGCTGCCGGTGGCGGTAGCTGCGCTGCCTTCCCGCTCCTCCGCTGGCTGTCGCTGCCGTTCAGGAGGAGCTGGTGCTGAGGTGGCTGTCCTCTGCCGCGGCTGGTGGCTCCAGTGCGGTTTTGGGCAGCCCTTCCGCGTCCCTTCCTGGTCGGAGAAGCCCCACATTGGGCGCCAGTGTGGCAGGGTTGCTCCTGACCACACGCCACCTAAGTGGCTTTTCCGGGGGCCCTCCGACACAGGACACAGGTAGATGTTGTTGCAAAGTGTATTTATTGGAGATGGCAGGTGGTATTCGCCGAGCTGATGTTACAGGCTGCCATGACCGTTGTAGCTCTCTCCTCGAGTGTGTGTGTTGATGGCTGGTTTATCCTGGGTGCCATGATTGCTCATGCACCCCACCCACCCACCCAGAGTCCACTCAGTCTGACTCAGGCCAGGTGAGGCTGTAAACCAGCCATCAACAACACACACTCCACACACACCCTCCACACTGGTCTTCATCAAAAGCATGCTCTATAATGGAGCGTGCCCTGGAATGATGGCCGTTGGGTGTTGGAGGCACAGGTACCCTCCGTCTGCAAGGATAAAGTGCCCTGGAGGAGGGTAGAGTGAAGTCCTGTACAGTGGGCTGTGGCGGAGCACTCTCACGTAGGTGTCTATGAAGCGGCCCTCATGGTCACAAACAGCCTGCAGGATGATGGAAGGGAACAGTTTCCTGGTCCTGTAGCACTGACCATCAGGGCCGCTTGGTGGCTTGATGCGGATGTGACCACCTGAATCTGAGTTGTGTATTTTTTTAAGTAAAGACGTGACCCTGGATCTCAATCTGGACTCGGGACACCGACGTCCATTTATTGTTTGCCGCTCTCTGAAGATAAATAAAACAGAAACAGCTTCCTTTCATTAATTGCCCACAAAACATTTCTCAAACTCCTCTTCCCAAGAGAATCAGCACAAAAGGGTGCAATTACGTACATACAACTTAATCACAAAAATGTTCAAAATCAAAGAAATAAAAGACATACCTGAAGATAAATAAAACAGACACAACTTCCTTTCATTAAGTGCCCACAAAACAATTTTCTAACTTCTACACAAAGCACACAGAGAGGGGGGGGGGGGGTATTAGCACGATTACACAAAGGTCAGGTGCATGCTAGCCTATCAAAATAAAAGATAATGTTCTCCAAAACACTGCAATCTATGCATTGATATTTACATGACAGTTCCATTAAACAATATATAGTCAAAATAATTAATATAAAGAATGGTAAACTATAAGATGGTTAAAGATTTGATCACAAAATGGGGGGAAATAAATGCACACATCTCTTCCCAAGAGAATCAGAACAAAAGGGAAGAGGGCAGGGGGGGGGGACAGGAAACTTATGGGGTTCTCAGAAATGTGGGAGGGAGTACAGAAGGAGGTGGAGCTAAATATACATAAGGCAGCTGTAAAGCTATACTTCAGGTAATACAACTACAATAAAAGGCAATTTTGTTGACATTGCTCCAGCTTTTTTTAAGGAAAGCTCTGTGTCTTGCCAGCCCTGCAAACCCACGGGGCACTGCCTCCAGGTCTTCCGGGGTCTTCGGGAGGTGGATGACCTTGTGGCGAATGGCCACCACCTCCTCAGTGACTCTGTGGACTATGCGGTGGACAGTGGAACAAGGCATTCCGAATGCCCCGGGATTTATTTTTGTTGTTTTGTTTATTACATGGACTGGTGATAAATCCAATGCAATCTTTCTGTAGTAAAGACGTACTCTGCTGTACTGGAATCATGTGCTGTAGCCAACAAGTCTTTTCGTTGGATGCCGCTTCTGTTCTGTTTTAACCCTCTATGGAGCATGGTGGGCCTTGCCTTCAGTCTACGTTTATATTTTACATTACTTTATGATGCCCCACTTGCCAGCCAGAAGAGGAACACCAGGGTCTCCATTGTGCCACCCCATCCATGTCTCCGTTCCTGGTTGAGCAGGTCCAGCAGCACTGCCAGGGCCTTCCTGCTCAGCTGAAAATCAGGCCGTGTGTCCTGCTGGTTAAAATATCTGTCCAGCACACTCAGGTTAATCCTGCAGTAAAGGGGTCTGCGCTGGTTTCGGGAAAGAAGCAGAAGAAAAACTGTTAAATAAACAATAGAATAGAATAGAACAAAAAAAAACGACTGTTTGTGCAGTGTTCAATGTTGTTATAGTTCTTGTTAGTCTTTATTCCCCATTTAAGTTCCTCAAAAATCTTGTGGTTGCATTGTCGATGTGTTTTTCGATTTGTTTCAATTTTCAGGGTAAGAGAAGGGGGGGGGACGAGAGGTGTGACACATGCGCTTGCGCCCACAAGCACGTTGCTGTTTTGTTTGCAAGTTTCTTTTCCGTTAATTAGGGCTGTCCCCGACTAAAGATTTTCTTAGTTGCCATTTCAAGCTGATAGTCGACTAATCGTCGCACTTTTAACGTAATTATTCCGATGTATTTTTTGGGGCATCAGAAAATGGTTTGAGTTGCAGGGTGAGAGTGTTATAACAGAAACACTGTTAACCTTGTGCTGCTTTACAGATAATACACCGTCAGCCTTTAAAATATATTTTTCACAAGCACACGCACAAAGCGGGCCGCCTATTAACGGCATGGACCAAGCGGTTCTGAAGGTTGTCGGAACAACCAGGAAGGAGACATTGAACACTTTTAATAATCGTATTTAACCGTATAACTGCACACAACTTTATTTAAAAGCAAGCAAATGGAAAACATGTTTGTATTTTGGTGTCCGGTGTGTGTGGATGTGCGGCTCCTTCGGCGGAACGGTTCATGTTAATAGCGGAGTCTGGGAGGGTTCACCTTCACGGGCGTAGTTACGAGGGATGTGCGGCTATCGTCTTGTCTTAACGAATACAAAAGTGTTTTTTAAAGTTAGAAAGATATTAGATATTCAACAGATATTCACGCTCCGAATTACAGCGATCAGACATGGGGAACTAAAGCCGCGATCAGCGGTCTAGCGGTGTCTACCTGCCCAGGTGTTTACCTGCCCAGGTGTATTGGGCAATATTTCTGCAGTGATGAGTTAAATCAGGGCTTGTTTTGCGACCACAGATGTATTTGGTCATGCCTTGTTATTTTTATGCTCGACTAATGAAAACGTATTCGACTAAGCCTCTGTCGATCAACTAAGCCGACTATTCGGGGGCAGCCCTACCGTTAATTCAACCGACAGTCAGATAATTGCTGCTTGTGAAAATATTGCAGTGTATTTTTATTTTTATTTATTTTACATTCCGCACTCATGCGGTGCAGTGTTACCTCGTTCTGAAACAAAAATCAACATTGGCTGATGTACAAACATCGTTGTTTAGGTTTCTTTTAGTCCAAGAAGCTACATAGGCAGTGTCTTTTTTTTTGTTCCATTACCTCTAACCCCGTAATGAGCCGCCGGATTCACCCCCCCTCTGTGTTCCGGGACCTCCCACTTTACAAATTAAGCACTGCTGTTAAGATGAGATAAGACTTTCTTAATCCCCGGGCAGGGAAATTGTGGGTGTTTCAGCAGCAAACAGACAGGCAAGAAGTAGAGGTAAGGAAAACAAAAGTATAGATAAAAATAACACTCTGTGGTCCTCTCCCTCAACCTGATACATCACGTACCGGTGCAGGCGGTGAAGCATCTCCATTTCCTCTAATAAAATCTACATTATAATAGATGACATAACAATTTCAGGCTCCATTTCTTGCCGTGTCCTGAATGTGTACTGTCACTGCAGCTGTGAAGGTTGTCAGCTGTCAAGGTTGCTAGGCGACAGGAGCAGCGCTTCATGACGCAAGGGTAAGGGTGGGAACGGCTGGTGACGCAAACAGGAAATCCTCCGTAGACCAGACCGTCAACACTCTCGGTGCGTCCTTCAAAGGATGCAGCCCCTGAATTGAGGCACAGCTATTGTGTTTCAGGTCTACCACACCCCTCTCTGAGTGCATCCACACCTGAACTTCATTTGATCGTCAGGGGAGCTGTATAACAACCCCTTTTGTTTTGGCAACCAAGCTGTGTGTTGGGCTTGTGCTGCTGTGGTTGAGCTTGTGTGTTGTCACTAGCTCCTTGATATAGCTCTGTTAGCGATTAGCCTTATCGTTGCTGACAAGTTGTGGTAGTTGTTGACCTAGATGCTGGATCTTTGAGGAAGCCTTGTAGGAGTTCTCTACCTTTTGTTTTGCTCCCCCTTTTTCTCCTGTGTTTTGTAGGGAGCTTAGCATTGTTGGTAATGCTTTATATTAAGGTCCTTGTAATAACCATTAATTAATAGGTAATAAGGCCCTTGTAAGTCCTTACAAGATGCGTATTAACATTATTGTGTGTTTATAAGGCTATATAAGTGTTAATAATGGCATTATAATACAGTTAATAGCAGGCTATAACACATTTAGAAGCGCTTATAAGAAACTTGTTAACAGTTTGCAAATGCTTAAGAACATTAATAAAAGCCTCATGAGTATCTTATAATTGTTCATAATAGCATTACAAACACCCATAACCCACCCATTATGTCTTTGCCATGCCTTTATTAATCTTCTTTTGTTTGCTTATTGATATTAAAATATACTTTATTGCTCATCTATTATAAGTTAACTATGCACTTGTTAACAGTTAACTATGCTTTTTGCAGCTACCGGATCTAAAGCAAGAACAATGCCTTATTAAGGCTAATAAATATTTCATTATGTGTTTATTAATGGTTAATATGCTTTTCCACTTCCACATCTAGAATGTGGTCAAGGTTGATATAGTGGGTAGAAAAAAATGCATAATACAACAAGCGTTTCAACTGTGAATGCCAAAATTGTTTTATTTATTGCTGTGGACATATTACTAAAAATGTATCAAAATAAAAATCACCTAAAACAGGCATTTCAAAGAAAGAAAAACTTTCACTTTCAAGGAACTGTAAACATTGTTTTAACTTTGAAAAAAAAACATGGTCCATTAGAACCACAGCAATTCAAAAGTGCCCCTTTCCAACAGGCAACAGTCTCCATGATTTCTTCAGTGCCCGAACTGAACCCTTCGGACCCAACCTTCCCGAACGCTTCCGGACAGGGGAGGACGATGGGAGGCGACAGCAGCTGCTCCCCCAGCCGCGGCCAGGCCCAGCCCCGCTTCGCACCCCAGCCTGACCGACCCAGCCCTTAGAGCCAATCCTTATCCCGAAGTTACGGATCCGATTTGCCGACTTCCCTTACCCCCCTTGTTCCATCATGCCAGAGGCTGTTCACCTTGGAGACCTGCTGCGGATATGGGTACGGCCCGGCGCGAGATTTACACCTTCTCACCCGGATTTTCAAGGGCCAGCGAAAGCTCACCGGACGCCGCCGGAACCGCGACGCTTTCCAGGGCACGGGCCCCTATCTCGGGGCGAACCCATTCCAGGGCGCCCTGCCCTTCACAAAGAAAAGAGAACTCTTCCCGGGGCTCCCGCCGGCTTCTCCGGGGTCGTTTGCGTTACCGCACTGGACGCCTCACGGCGCCTATCTCCGCCTCTCCAGATTCGGGGATCTGAACCCCTTTTTACATTTTTAGTCCACAGCAATAAATAAAACAATTTTGGCCTTCACAGTTGAAGCACGTGTATTATGTTTTTTTTTTCCTTCCCATTATATCAGCCTTGACCACATTCTAGATGTGGAGGTTGTGAAAATCATTAACCAGTAATTAACACATAATGAAATATTTATTAGCCTTAAAGGGACACTAAGTAGTTTTTTTAGTAATTTATTACCTCAAATCAACGTCTTCATTCATAAATATAATTATCTCTGTCAACAATCTCACTTATCCTCCTGAGCGAAGAATCACTTATCAGAATTTACATAGGACGGGCAAGCTCTATGGAGGCTTCCATGTCCTTCCGGTCTATGAACTGCCGAGAGGGACAAAAAGCACTGCGTGGTACAGGTAAGGCTAAACGCGTTTTCACTCAGAGCCAGCGTGACTGTGGAACAGAGAAGGAGCTTAGCGAGACGCGCTTGTCACTTAAAAAACAATATAAACATGAGAACATAATTCACTATCTTGCTCGAGGAGTAATTACTCATACATGCTCACACTAATGATTCAATGCAGTTTGAAGTTTGTTTGAAATAACGTACCCAGTGCTCGAAGTGGGCCGGTACGCACCGGTACGCAGTACCGGCACTTCTACATTTGACCCTTTAGCGTACCGGCACTTTTTCTTGCGTACCGGCACTTGTCACAGGCTGCGGTCGTAGGTCCGCGGTGGGTTACGATCGCCCCCCCCCCCATCGGTCGTAGGTCCGGGGTGGGTTAATATCCCCCCCCCCCCCCCCCCCCGTTGGTCGTAGGTCCGGGGTGGTCCCCCGTCGCTTATATGTGAATAAGGGAGTACCGTACCGGCACTTATTTTTTTCCACTTCGAGCACTGAACGTACCTCATCATCCGAAACAAAACTTGATGAAGTGGTGTTTGAAGACATGTTGTTATCATGTTGTCATAGCTTCTTGAATCTTGACTAATACCGCTTGCCGTAGTTCGAAAACGTGAGGCGCTAGAGAGCATAAATTCGTTTGAATGCAAAATACAATTTGACCACTAGAAGGGGGAAAAAACTACTTAGTGTCCCTTTAATAAGGCATTGTTCTCGCTTTAGATCCGGTAGCTGCAAAACGCCTAGTTAACTGTTAACAAGTGCATAGTTGACTGATAATAACGGCATAATAGAGTATATTTTATTTCAATAAAGCAAACAAAAAAAGATTCTTGAAGGCATAATAATGCATAATAAATTATTTATTAGCCTTAATAAGGCATTGTTCTCGCTTTAGATCCGGTAGCTGCAAAAAGCATAGTTAACTGTTAACAAGTGCATAGTTAACTTATAATAGATGAGCAATAAAGTATATTTTAATATCAATAAGCAAACAAAAGAAGATTAATAAAGGCATGGCAAAGTCGTAATGGGTGGGTATGGGTGTTTGTAATGCTATTATGAACAATTATAAGATACTCATGAGGCTTTTATTAATGTTCTTAAGCATTTGCAAACTGTTAACAAGTTTCTTATAAGCGCTTATAAATGTGTTATAGCCTGCTATTAACTGTCATTATTAACACTTATATAGGCTTATAAACACACAATAATGTTAATAAGCATCTTGTAAGGACTTACAAGGGCCTTATTACCTATTAATTAATGGTTATTACAAGGACCTTAATATAAAGCGTTGCCGCATTGTTTTCTGTTTGATTCTGTAGCCCAGTTGAGCTTCTGTTTCTTTCTAGTAAGTGTGGGTTTTGTTTATTATTTTGGCCTTTGAGACCCTGATGCCTTATTTGCTTCCATTGATGCCAGTTTGGTTTGATATGTTAATCTATGTTGGTAAATAAATGTTATTACTTCTTGCACTTGCACTGTTTCAGAAGCCTTTTATAACTGTTTCATGCCCAATCTTTTTTAAGGCTTGGGTAACCTTGTTATGTTACACCCTGTGTTTCCCTAGACACAAATAGGTTTGTAACATAAGTGGGGTCTCTTCCAGGATATGGCTCTGTGTGGAATGTGTTGTGACTAATCCTACTTTGGAACAGTTTGAAAGTTGTAGGAAAGATGACCTATGTGCAATTACTGCACATTATGATATCCCTGTGTCTAATCTTTGATTAAGCGGGAATTAAAGTCTATTTTTCTGAATGGCTTGGAAACCAAGATGTGTTTTTCCTAGCTGCTCCGGAGCAGCAGGACCCTTGCATCCTGGAGCATGTGTCAAGTCGTCCCACTGCTGCTGGGCCAGTTGGGGTAAAACCACTTTAGAAATAAGAAAGAAAGAATCATGTTCACTGAGGAGGTAAAGTGAAATTGACATAATTTTATATTGAATTTGGGAACAGGCAAAAGCTATTGTAATGATGTGCATTGCATCGTAATACCATAGTACCATAGTATTGCTATTGGCAGCAGGGGTTGGCGTCGTGGTGGAGGGGGGAGTAGAGTAGAGAATGGAGACATGAAAGCACATACAAATGATTTAGTATGTGTTGAGAAAAGCAAACCGGGTTGGTTTATTCAGCTAGTTTACTCAATGCAAATAAAACGTAGCGTACGTAGATATAGTATATAAGTAGTGTCATCAGATTGGCTTTAATTCGGTTGCTCCACCGTCCGCCGTTTCCACTACTGGGGATAGCTACCGATAGCTACTGGGTAAACAAAAGCTATCCCTCCTGGTTTGGTCGTTTTCTTTGTGCCGTAAATGGAGCCTTAATTTTCCCCAGGAGATCGTACCCGGTGGCAGACAGAATTGCATAGTGAAAGCGAGGCTCATAGGGAAGCTAAGGGAACCAATCTAAATGCCGGCGGTGTCATTATTCTGTAGCCATTACACTGTGCAATCAACATTTACTTCATATTGATTATAGGCTATTATAGGCCTGCTGTGTGACACATTGTAGCCTAGATAAATGAAAATGGTCATGTTTTCCACACAACTTCAGAAGGATACGGTTTGTTGGATCATAGCGTTTGTGTTTTATTGCTGTTTAAATGTAGGCTATTATATGGCTATTTATACCATGGCCCAGGTGAATACTCAATTCTAATTGGCTGGGGAGGTGTGCATTATTTTTCTATTTTTCTTAAACTGGGCTGTCATCACCCTTCCTTTCTTTCACCCTGAAGACATGGTCCTCCCAGTAGGACTGGATCTTTCTGTACCGCCTCTTGGGGTGAGATTTCAGACGAGGACCTGATCGCCTGGTTGAAGGCCTCTGCCTACCACTTTCTTGTCGTAGTTGGCTTTACCACGGGCTGCTCCTTCATCTGCGTTTCTGGCAGCAATCTTGTAGGCCTCCTGCATTCTCTCTTTCCAGTGATTCATAGTCCTCATAACTTCCATGGGTATTGTCTCTTTCAATGTTAAACAACAGGTCGATTGGTAGGTGTGGGGAGTGTCCAAAGATGAGGTAATAAGGGGTGTAGCCTGTGCTCTCATTCTTTGTACAGTTGTATGCATGGATGACCTTAGCCAGTGATTCCTTCCAATCCCTCTTTTCCTCATGCTGCGCAAGGGTGCGCAGCATGGAGAGCAGAGTTCGGTTGAATCTCTCCACCTGTCCGTTACCCTTAGGGTAATATGGTGTTGTGTGTGAGCCCTGGATGCCAGAGAGTTCTTGCAGTCTTGCCATCAGTCTGTTCTCAAAGTCTCCTCCAAGATCATGGTGCAGCCAGCTGGGGAAACCGAACTTTAGAACAAAATCGTTGAAGATCTTATCAGCCACAGTCTTCGCTGATTTGTTCTTTGTAGCGTAGGCCTGTGCAAACCTTGTGAAGTGATCCATAACCACTAATATGTACTCGTAGCCATGTTTGCACTTGTCCAGGTGGAGAAAGTCAATTGATACTGTGGGGGTGTTCATTGAGGAAGAAGGCCGCCGACACAGGAACGCTTTAACTCACTTTATTTGTTTAGCTTTAGTTATATTAATCTATGAAGCAGAAGGAGGGGTATTGTATAGTTCACGCCGCGTGGAGAGCCCCCTCGCTTTGCATCCGTCCGATGCGCTGCCTGGGGGTTTCTGATTCTAACCGGATGTTTCCGCCCGGATGGTCTCTGGGCAGGAGGCGTGGCCTCTATGACGCATAATGGCTAGTGTTGAGCGCCCGCCCCCAGTGTATTATGTTTGCCGCCATCATGTGGTCAGGTGGGGTAAATACAACTTGTATATTTATTTCTACTCCTTTGTGGCTATGTGTAGATATTACAGCCTGCTGATACATACGTTATTATTTATTCGCAACAGTCCCTCGTTGGTCATCACTGATGACCATACTATAAATTAATAATGCAATGTATCATGTAAGGTCTAAAAATGGTGAGTATAAATTCAAGCGAAAAAATAAAAAACCCCACGGATTGGTTACCGTGGGTCAACATCAACATCACCAACCGACTTAGTTCGGGAAAACCCCCCTCTATACAGGAGGAAAACCTGTCGCATCTCTAAAGTGGACGGCATTCACCTTGGTGTGTCTCAAAGAATACATGGGCCGTAGCCAACAAACAGTAGACAAATTATCATCACATCATACAATCAATATGTCATACCATCATCACAGTATCTTGAGGACACAAAGGCATAGTAATAAATGCATAGTAGTTTCATCATAAGAAATCCCTTCTAATAGTTATATGCATGTATGACCAAAATCGAATACCTCCAGGTATAAGGAACAGTAAACCTATATAGAACTAAAAAAACGCCCTGTAGACATGCATGCAATGGCTCAGGTGGTTTCCATGCACGCAGGCTTCTAAAACATCATCACAGTGTTATCCCCCGTATCCGTAGCCAACCTCAGGTCGGACAGTTCACAAATTGAATGCCCATCTTGTGATCCATAGGCAAGGCCCACACGCCAAGGTTACTAACACGTACCCATGTGTGCCTTCCCCACGGATCCACTCATCACCAGTAGTCAGAACATATTCCAGTAGCATCAAAGAAATTCATCCATCTCATTATTAAAGCAATCATGGGAAAACAGCATAACACATTCGAATTTAAACTGCCTTGTAATGACCCATACTGTGTGTTTAATAATTCAACATTCAAGTAAAACAGGTGCCATGTCCTCCTAGACACAGGTGCCGAACTCCAAGAAATCAGGTACCACTCTATGTACCACATCCTGATCAGGTCGGGGCGCTCCACTGTCCCCTGCACATTCTCGGGTACACCTGGTCACCTTCCTCCACCCTGGTTGGTGGTTCGTCCTTTGGCTCTGCACTCTGTTTCTCGGAATTGTCAGTTTCTTGAATGTCCCGTTCACTCTTTCCACCATTCCCAGTGACTTAACCGCTGTTTGATGGGCATCTGCTGCACCACCTGGTGTTGGCGCTGTAGTTTTAACACGGCGGTGGAAAAAGCTAACAAGTTACGGTATTAAACACAGCATAACAGCATTAGGCGTTGGTGTTTGCAAGGTAATTCCCAATTTTCTATATCAATAAACTAGCTTGTGCATTAGATCCTTTCCCAACAGATTGCTGAAGTATTTCCCAATGATTACTTTAACCAGGTCATTGCAAATGTTCAAAGAACATATGTCTGACTTATGTAAATTCAACACAAACAAAAAAACAACAACAAAAAAACAAAAAACCTAAATGCACAAATATTCCCCCCTTGAAAATAAAATGCAAAAATATTCCCTCCTTGAAAATAAAATACACTACTTAGTCCCCCCTCGTGACTTTGAAAAAGTCACGCAAAATTAACACAAAGTTAAGCATGTTGCATTCATTCTTCCCGCTTGTATTGACCTTTATATATTGATATCATAAAATATATGTATATGACAGTGATTCTGGGTCCTAGTTTATCAAGCTTTTTGGCACAACTATTTTAGTCTTCTAGCGTTACCTTTGAATCTTATGCCCACATTATTTTAATTTACTTTTAGACTAGGTAAACTTATTTAATTGTTCTAATAAGGCCAAATTCATGAGCTAGTCTCACCCCACCGGAAGAGCTCTTCCCAGTTGCCCTTTCAGCAGCTGAAGAGAGGTCTGTCCAGGTTGGGTTACCATCATCCAGTCGAAAACCACCTCTAGGAGATGAAAAAAGAGTATCATGACGGTTTCCTAATCTAGAGAAGATCTCAACCCCCATCAGGATGAAGCACTTCTCTGCAATCCAGTCACTGTCAATGCACAACAAATCATCATTACAGAGTGTTAACATCTTTCAACACCAATCACTTGTGAATAGTCAATCATTAAAGGAATCAAAAAGAAAATAGAAAATATAGAGCGTAAAAACACATCACATTCAGATAAGACTGTCAGCCATGTTGCCTCCTAATATGAAACTTATCAACCGCTGGTAACAGGAAGAAATGTTCCTGCTTTTCATTTTGTGTATGCAGTCCATTTCAATGTCCAGATATGAGTCTCTGAGTCAATTTAGGGCAGGAACCCCAGATCAACTGTCCTCTCCCTAATGGACCCCCCTCCATTGTCCTGAGGGGAAGAGAGACCAGAACCAACCAGTATCTTTGCAGAAAAACATCTAACACAATACAACAAACAATATGTAGACAGTCGTTTCTATTATGGAATTATAGATCAGGCGTGTCCAAATCCTAAATGATCTTAATGATCTTATATCGTTACTAATCTAAGTAGTTCAAACCATATGTGAAAGTTATATCAAAACAAACGTGCATACAAAGGTGAGTCAAACAATTGGTGAATATGGTGAATGAAGTGAACATTGAATATATATATAGTCACACATAGTCATTGAATAGTTTTGCTTACTTAAAATGGGTATACCTCTAATAAACCAACCTCAATTTCCTCATTGTCATCGTCCAAGTCACCTCTAATAATCAAATGGCACCTGTGTGTGTGTGTCCCAGGTAAAAACACTCCGGCCCATCTAAGAATCATAGCCTTAGCAACGGTCAGCATCATTGGGCAAAAACAAAACATCGTACATAAAACAAAACAATGGACAACACATTATGGAAGTAAACTGAGCAACCTACAAATGGACTTGTGTAATTGTTACACCCCAACACTGTGTATCAGGTTTTGACATAATAATAACTACCGCACTCCCACAGAATCCGTTTAGGGCGGGCTCCTGTCTCAGTTTGGTGAGAAGGAAATGTCCCTGGACCATAACGGTCCCCAGCGCTGGTTGACCCCTGGACTACTGTGGACGAGCGGTAGAGGAGATAACTTCTGATTTAAATGAAACTATCAGATAGGGCCGTATTATGCCCATCAACCATCTTATGCACAAAGACTCATGAGGGGTACCAGGGGTTCGGGGCTTCATGTGACGTAACTGAGCTGTTGGTCTGCTATTTGTCCTATAAAGCACCAAAACACTTACACAAACAGTTAAAAGTATAAAACAAATACACAAAGAAAACAAATCAACAGGAAACAAAAAACAAATAACAGACATAAATACATGGTTGACCCCTACATATGTATTTTCTATGTCCCAACAGATCTTTAACCTTTCTAATGTTCGCAGCGCTTTCTTTATTATGTTTCATTATGTCTATTATTATTAATGTTATTATTATTATCATCATTAACATCATTATTGTTACTACCACTACTATTATAGGGTAAACCCCTGCATAACTCTATAATGCCTCCCTCCTTTGTTAGATCTCCTTATCTAAATTACCTCCTGCGGCTCTAGTGCCACCCTGCTTTATCTCTGCTCTCTGTCCCTCTCTCTCTCTAGACCACATTTCTCTCTTTCCCTTCTTTCACTTTCTTTAACTTTTCTTACACTTTCCCTTCTTCTATCCTTCTGTCTACTTCCCTCTGTCTTTCTAAATAAATCCTCCTGTTTTAAGAATCACCACTTACTGTCCCCATCTCATTGTGTCATGTCCAACATTCCTTTCCTCCTTTGTTAACCTTATAATTAATAAAAACAAAAAGATGTTCATGATCTGTCTTTGGAAAGGACATGGAGGTCCCCTCCTTCTCTTAAGGTTAAAGGAAAGAATAAAACAAAGAGTTAATGTCAATTTGAACACCTTCATATTACTGACAAGTTGATGCTTATGAATAATCAGTTTTTACACAACAACACTTTTTATCGCAGTAATGACATCTGTTAACATAGTTATTTATAAATTTAAAAGTCTAGAAAATAACATTAAACCGAATTATTGTACTGGGCTCCATTCTGCCTTCTCCCCTTGGTGCACGTAACTTCATTCACGCTAATTAGCACACTCGCGCAACGTAATGGCGTCTCGCGAAGTAAATGGACTGGCTAACGCCATTTTCCTTTGTCTAGGTGGGGGTAGGGGTGGGGGTGGTAGGGGGTCTTGGCCAGTGGGGGTTTACTGCGTAAACTCCCAAAATGGCTTACAGGGATTTGTAATATTATCTGGTCCTATAAGTTCCCAGGAGATCTTATCTATTCTCCCGGTGTGTGATGTTACAATATCATAGGACTGTTCCTATCTACGTGTGCACGCTTTATGTCCTACCAGTTAATATTGTGTATATGCCCAACTATGTGTACAGACATCCCAAGTCTCCCGGAAGTTCCGGGAGTCTCCCGCAAATCAATAGCGTCTCCCGATGTAAGCGAATCATGTACAATCTCCCGGAAATCCCCCCCCCCGCCACCGTCGATCGTCGGTCCGGGGTGTGTTGTGATTGCGCGCCCCTCCTCCCCGCGAAGACAATCGCGCACCCCCCCCCCCGTTGACAATCGTGAACACCCCCCCCCCCCCCCCCCCCGTTGACAATCGCGCAACACCCCCCCGTCGACAATTGTGAACAACCCCCCCCCCCCCCCCGTCGAAGACAATCGCGCAACCCCCCCCCCCCCCCCCCCCCCCCGTTGACAATCGCGCAACCCCCCCCCCCCCCCCCCGTCGACAATCGTGAACAATCCCCCCCCCCCCGTCGAAGACAATCGCGCAACCCCCCACCCCCCCCCGTTGACAATCGCGCAACCCCCCCCCCCCGTCGACAATTGTGAACAATCCCCCCCCCCCCCCGTCGAAGACAATCGCGCAACCCCCCCCCCCCCCCCCCCGTTGACAATCGCGCAACACCCCCCCCCCCCCCCCCCGCGCGTCGACAATTGGGAACAACCCCCCCCCCCCCCCATCAACAACAATCGCGAGCCCCCCATTGGGGGCTCCCGGAAATGAGTTTTTGCAACTTGGGAACCGTGTGTATGCCCATAGGTACAAGTGCTCCAAATCCACTTGCACTGTTAGGTATATGTCTATAGGTTAGATAGATAAGTTTACTGTCTCTCCCTAGACCTAGCATAGCCATTAGCTTCACGTGGGACCATATGTCTAAGAGCACAGGAATGCTACCATCCCCCCTGGAGAACAATGAGCCATAAACAGCCCCCCGTGGTGGGCTATCTTCAGTCACATACTTACACCTAGCCTATCCCTTAGCCCCCACGTGGTAGCCTGCGGCTAATAGCACAGGAATGCTACCATCCCTCTATGAGGAACAAAAGGCCCATATGACTACTCCCACGTGGTGGGATCTTCAGTTACATACACATTCTGCAGATATAACTAAGATGCACTTTAGCAGAGTTAGCAAGCATTAGCACATGCAGGGTTAGGTACACGAATGTGGGTAATTGTGTTTCATGCAAGTTAGCGTAGTTCTTTGAGAATGCAATGTTAGTAGCAATGTTAGTAGCAATGTTAGTAGCAATCTGTACCCAATCGATCTCCATTTTCCACTCTCCTATACTCTAGGGGTTATACCCCGAATTTATACTCCCAGAGGATTTTCTACACCGAGTGTTTGAGTTTATACTCCCAGGCTTACACCGAGTGTTTAAGTTTATACTCCCAGGCTTGCACCATAGGTTCTGCTTACCTGGTTTAATGGCCGGCCTGCGACAGAAATGGCGAGTTGTGTGCCGCTGCATAGTTCCGCTCTCTCGGTCCGGCTCCTTCCTCCGAATCACGTCGGGGTCACCAGATTGTGGGGGTGTTCATTGAGGAAGAAGGCCGCCGACAACAGGAACGCTTTAACTCACTTTATTTGTTTAGCTTTAGTTATATTAATCTATGAAGCAGAAGGAGGGGTATTGTATAGTTCACGCCACGTGGAGAGACCCCAAGCTTTGCATCCGTCCGATGCGCTGCCTGGGGGCTTCTGATTCTAACCGGATGTTTCCGCCCGGATGGTCTCTGGGCAGGAGGCGTGGCCTCTATGACGCATAATGGCTAGTGTTGAGCGCCCGCCCCCAGTGTATTATGTTTGCCGCCATCATGTGGTCAGGTGGGGTAAATACAACTTGTATATTTATTTCTACTCCTTTGTGGCTATGTGTAGATATTACAGCCTGCTGATACATACGTTATTATTTATTCGCAACAAAACAAGCTTGAAGGGATATGTGGTCTGGATCGGAGTCAGGGGTGCACGGGTCTGCCTACACGGTTTCTTCTTTTTTACAGATTCACAGACTTTGGTCACAAAATATTCAACATCCCGGTGCATTTGTGGCTTGAGAACCTCTCCTGAACTAGATCAAGTGTCCTTTCAACCCCCAAGTGGCCCATGTCTTTATGCAGTTCTTTGAAAATCAGTGAGTGGTAGGACTTGGGGACCACTAACTGCTCTCGTCGGAATGTCCTGCGGCGTATAACACCGTTCTCATCCAAGTTCATTTTGAGCCACTGTTTTAGCAATGTAGCAACTGCTGGCTGCTCTGTTTTGATCTCAGCTCTACTTGGTCTGTTTTCGGCTCTTGTACCAGATGACTCTTGACAGTACTTCATCCTCTTCCTGAGCCTAACGGATCTGTGTTGGGGTTAGAGGCTGGCCAGTACTGCTATGACAGTCTCTAATAAGGCTCAAAGCGCAGGTCTGGATGACTCCAACACCCTGGCACGGGTCTTTTCTTTCAATTTTCACATTCTCCATGAATGACAGTCTCTCCACTGACCTCTCCCGTATAGCTGTTCATATAGTCCTTGATGCTGAACGGCATCCGAGACAGTCCATTGGCGTCATTGTTGTTCTTTCCTGGACGATAGTGTATTGTGAAGTGATAGTCGGCCAGCTCCGCCACCCATCTGTGTCTTGCAGCATTCAGTTTTGCAGTTGTGCGTACATACGTCAATGGATTATTGTCCGTATAAAGCACAAATGACTGGGCGTAGTACAGGTAATCTCGGAAGCGTTCGCAAATGGCCCACTTCAGCGCCAAAAATTCCAGTTTCCCTGAGTGGTACCTTTTCTCTGACTGGCTGAGGCTGCGGGAGCCATACGCTATCACTCTCATCTTCCCCTGCTGCCATTGGTAAAGCACCGCACCCAACCCATCCTGGGAGGCGTCACAGTGGAGTGCGAACGGCTGGTCAAAGTCAGGGTACCCAAGGATGGGGGGTTTGGTGAGGGCCTCGATCAGCTGATTCAGTACATCCTGGTGCTCTGTGGTCCACTGTATCGGTGTGCGAGAGGGTAAGTGACCTTTCTTTGTCTTCTTTGTTGTCTTTTTCTCCAGGCAGTGGTTGTTGGTAACGGGGCCCTAACAGGGCCCTAAGTGACAGTTACTCAGTAACTACTACTGAGGAGTTACTGGTAAACAGACTAGGGGACTACTGTATTCGTTACTGAGTAACTGTCACTTAGGGCCCTGTTAGGGCCCCAGTTAGGGCCCTGGTTGTTCATCATTCGTTACTCAGTAATGAATACAGTAGTCCCCTAGTCTGTTTACCAGTAACTCCTCAGTAGTTACTGAGTAACTGTCACTTAGGGCCCTGTTAGGGCCCCGTTAGGGCCCCATTTAGGGCCCTGGTCGTTCGTCATTCGTTACTCATTCGTTACTCAGTAACTACCCACGTTTTGTGTACCTTATTGTAAAGTGTTACCCATCATTCGTTACTCAGTAACGAATACAGTAGTCCCCTAGTCTGTTTACCAGTAACTCCTCAGTAGTTACTGAGTAACTGTCACTTAGGGCCCTGTTAGGGCCCCAGTTAGGGCCCTGGTCGTTCATCATTCGTTACTCATTCGTTCCTCAGTAACTACCCACGTTTTACGTACCTTATTGTAAAGTGTTACCCAGAGTACAGTTTACTAATAACGTTCAGGAAAGTTTTCACGCTGTGGTACAACACTCCACAAGCACCAGATTTACACACACACACCAGAAATGTGACCAGACATTATGGATCCACCATCATAACTCTGGGCAACAATTGGGATGTTTTTCAGTCCACACATCTCCAGTCTTTTGTTTATTCCTTCCACAATCCCAGCTGCATTGCGAGATGCTGAGCAATCAATAAAACACAAAAAATGCTCCTTGATTTCAAGCTGTTCTGTGTATCTTTGTTCAGTTTTGGAAGACCTGGCCTCATCTGCAATTATAGAAAAAAAGCCAGTATCCTGCCCTTTCTCTGCAATTTCTGCATAAACCAAGTTTGCAGATATGTCAATTACTTCGTTCTGGAAATCTGGGCTTGTAGCTTTGAAATAAAAATACTTAGAGAAGCTGCAAACCTAAAGAAAATTCTGACTCGTTTCCGTGTCCACGAAAAGGCAATCCAAGTTTAGACAGTAGCCACACGATATCAACAACTTTGCACAAATAAGATGTTCTTCTCAACAGCAGCTTTATGGCTGTCACTCTGGAAGTGGCGGCATGCAAAACAGAAGACAGCATCCTTTCTAAACGAATATTCTAGCCAGGGATACTTGTATTAATAAGTGGAAAATTATCGTTTAGATTTTCCAATCATTTTTGTGGAGAATTCAGATAAAGCAGGCTGCTTGGGACTGCAGTGTTTTTCGCCAAGATCTGCTGTATGGTTAGCTGGCGGGCTGGCTGGCGCAGGTCGCTCTGCTGTACCGTTGGATGTTTACGTGTCCATATCTTCACATTCTGTCTGCTGCTGGTGGCTGGTAGGCTCAGGTGGAGAAAGCTCTTTGCTTGAAATTGGATGTTTTAGAAATTGCTGAATGTCCGTAACTGCTTATAACAGAGGGATAGCTAGCTGAATGCACAAAAGAGCGTGAACTTGACTCGCGCCTTACAAATTATTTATTACAAAACCAAACATAATAGAATTCAGATTTATTTCTTACAATCATTTTATTGTATTGCATTACTTAAAGGTGCTGTAGACATATTTTTTGCTTTAATGTATCAATATTAATTAAATGTTGATTGCACAGTAATAGTTACAGAATAATGACACAGCATTTAGATTGGTTCCATTAACTTCCCTATAAGCCTCCCTTTAACTATGCAATTCAGTCTGCCAGTGGGTACGATCTCCCGGGAAAAATTAAAGCTCCATTTACGGCACAAAGGTGCAACCAAACCAGCTAGTGACTCGCCAGGCAATCCAGTCAGGCAACCAACCCAGTTTGCTTTTCTCAACACTAAATAATTTGTATCTGCTTTCATGTCTCCATTATAGACTAAATGAATTAATAAAATCACGGTTTTCCTCCTGTTTTCTTCTACTCCCCCCTCCACCCTGACGCCAAACTCTGCAGCCGATACTTGTTTGTGCGAAGCAATACACAAACTATGGTATTACTATGCAATGCACAATCTATTTATTTATTTATTTGTTATCTCTATATATGACTGTTTTATGTTTTTACATGTTTTTATTTATTTTTATGGTTTTTATTGCTTGTTTTTAGTTCTGTGTATTATACTGTGAAGCACTTTGGTATGCCACGCGCTGTTTTAATTGTGCTATATAAATAAAGCTGACATTGACATTGACATCATTACAATAGCTCTTGCCTGTTCCCAAATAAAATTATGCCAATTTCACTTTACCTCCTCAGTGAGAATATGTAAACGGAGCAACAGACGGGAGCATGTTTCCTGCACTTTTTCTTCAGCCATCTCTCTTTGACTTGTATCCCCATCTGTAAATAAACAAGACAGTAAGTAGTAGCGCACTGCGAGCCGCCCAGTCAGGCACGCGGTCACGCGCTGAGCTCCTACCAGGTGCTGAGATGAGAACAATTCCGAAAGCTGGTGGACGTCTTGTTGCAGCGGGATAATAACAAGCCGAGCAATTAAAAGAAAACAAAAAAAAGGCTAAAAACAACAATGCAACATCCAACTTCAGTTAAGAACGCTAAACAAAGCATTGATCTGCGTTACTGGCCTTATATTAACCAATAAAAGTTATCTTCCTTTGTGGAAACGACTCTGTGTACCTTTCTCTACTCGATCAACCGAGCACCACTGCACCGTCATTCAGGATGCACTTTCAACACAGACAATGTAGGCCTCTAGGGAGGAGGACCACGCTGCAGACCCGGTGACACGAGGTCGGGGGTTGGAGGCGCGGATGGAGGCTGAAGACCCATTAATAGTGTGGCTGTACAGCTCCCTCTAGTGGTGGGATTCTGGAACCGCAGCCTTCTGGGGAAAATAATGCGGAGGATTGCAGCACTTTTCCCTGTCTCGGACATCATACTTGGGCTAAGAAAAACGATTAAAGACAGAAAATGTGAAAACATTGTGAAAGATCCATCGTCGTCATACACCATCATACCCGTCCCCCCCCCCCCCTTCATCCCCTCACATTCGCAACCTCTGTGCATTTTTCGACCCCATCTCATTTGAAGTCCATGTAAAACTAGGGGCGCATGCGTTAGCTCTAGGGGCGCATGCGTTAGCGTTAGTGCTGACCCTCGGCAGTGGCGTGTTTGTGGCGTGTGGCGTGTTTGTCTATGTTTGTCTACTTGTCGTACTAAAGTTTGTAAACTTCGACAGTACAGGGACACAATGCTCGACACTATGCTGATCAAGATTCCAACACTTATCTGGACCCTAACAATAATCTGGGACATTGTAAGCGCACACGGAGGAGAAACTCGCATCCCGTGGCACAGTGATCTGGTGTCCAACGTTTGTTTCTACACCCGGGAGGATCTACTGAATCTCCGATATTCCTTCAAAGAACCTCCGAAACTTCTCTTCAGCCCTCCTGAGATAATCCACCACGGATGGAGCAACAAGAAGAAAAAGAAGAAAAGAGGATCAAGAGGTGGTATTCGGAACAGGATCAAACGGCGGGGAAGCCGCTTCCCTCTCCCGACAGTAACTCTTTCTAATGTGCGCTCACTTCAGAACAAAATGCATGAACTGTCTGCACTCATAAAGTTTGACAGGGACTTCAGCAGAGCCAACCTGATATGTCTAACCGAGACATGGCTGAACGAGGATATTAAGAACATCAACTTGGATGGATATTCTCTAGTTCGCTACGATCGGGACACAACACAGATGGCAAAGCGTATTGGAGGTGGATTGTGTATGTTCATAAACTCCAGCTGGGCAACAAACATAACGGTACGGGACACTAAATGTACCGCTCACTATGAACTAATGACTGTTTCATTCAGACCACATTATTTACCCCGTGAATTTGGCCAGGTAACAGTGATTCTGGTATATGTGCCGGGCCCAGACTTCAAACTCGCGGCAGACAGCATAGCTGCCAGTTATAACAAAGCGCTGCGTCACTCAGTTGATGATCCCATTTTCCTTTTGGGAGATTTTAATAGATGTGATGTCTCTCCACACCTGCCAAATTTAGAACAATATGTCACATGCACGACAAGACTGAACAAAACTCTTGACTTATGTTATGGGAATGTGGAAGGTGCCTACGCTTCCCGGTCCCGCCCACCTCTGGGGCTATCAGATCACAACGTCATTCACCTTCTTCCAAAGTACCGCCAATCACTGAAGAGGATTAAACCCACTGTATCTCACTGTCAGGCCTGGACAGACAGCTCAGTGGACTTACTGAGGGGCTGTTTTGAGGCAACGGAATGGGATCTGTTTTTAAGAGACTGTCAGAACAACCATGAACTATTAATTGACACCTTAACGAGCTACATTAATTTCTGTGTGGATTTAGTAATTGGAACAAAAGAAATCAAAATATATTCAAATAATAAACCTTGGGTCAGTAAGGAAATCAAACACCATTTAAATCTGAAGAAAATAGCCTTCATGCAGGGTGACTCACAAAAAACAAAGGAGCTAACCAAGGAAGTCAGACGGCTAATAAAAAAAGCACAATTGGACTACAAGGATAAGGTTGAGGAGAAACTGAGGACTGGCAATGCCAGAGATGCATGGAGAGGGCTGAACAAAATGATGGGTAGGGAGCAGAGACAGACCTCTCAGTGTGACGACGACCCTGCCCAGCTTTCAAATAGTCTGAACACATTCTACTCCAGATTTGATCAATATAATTTCCAAAAAGAGTGTGATGATGTGTGCTCTGGACTGACCTCTGACCCAATGATTATTCAAGAGCATACAGTAATCTCCATGCTGCAAAGGCTTGACCCTCATAAAGCCCCGGGTCCAGACGGGCTCAAGGGGAGGGTATTAAAGGAATGTGCAGTCCAATTGGGACCAGTTATCACCAAAGTGTTCCAGCTCTTCCTAAACTCCAACTTCTACCCGCAGGCCTGGAAGATGGCGACCATCATACCTGTACCAAAAACTCCTCACGCCAAAACAAATAACGACTTCAGACCCATTGCTCTCACACCCATCCTCAGCAAATGCATGGAGCGCCTTATATGACATGAACTGACCCGCCAGGTAGCAGGATCACTGGATCCTATGCAATTTGCGTACAGAACCAACAGAGGGGTGGAGGATGCAACACTCACCCTCCTAAACAGCATCCATAGTCATCTGGACAAACCCAAAACTCACGCACGCATTCTTTTCATGGATTTCTCCTCAGCCTTCAACACTGTCCAGCCACACCTCCTCCTGAGGCGCCTTTGTGACCTGAAAGTCAGTGGTGGCCTGGTCCTCCTCATCAGGAATTTTTGAGACCGACCCCAGCGAGTCTCTATAAAGAACTGCCTCTCTGACTCTCTTGTCCTGAATACAGGTGTTCCCCAAGGATGTGTGCTATCCCCTTTGCTTTTCTCCATATACACAAATGAAATACAGTGCAACAGCAATGACCTCTCCCTCATCAAGTATGCAGATGACATGGCCTTAATTGCCTGCCTTCAGGACTCAAACAGCTCTCCCTACCTGCAGTACATCAACACCCTGACTTCATGGTTTGACAGCAGCTTCCTGGATCTCAACATCACCAAGACCAAGGAGATGTGGCTAGGAAGCAGTTAAAGAGGAGGCAACAAAGATCCTGTGCCCACCTTCAAGCCAATCAGCATGAAGGGTCAGGAAGTGGAGCAGGTCACTCATTTTAAATACCTTGGAACAATAATAGACAACCAGCTAAAATTCCAAGACCATGTGGATTACACTTTTAAGAAAGGGAGACAGCGCCTGGCCCTCCTGAGGAAACTGAGGAGCCTTAACTCCAGCCAGCGCACAATGACCATGGTATATAAGTCACTGACTGAGAGCGTGCTGACATTTAACATCGTGTCATGGTATGGGCACCTCTCAGTCAAACAGAAGAACAAACTTGCTCAAATTGTCAACCAGGCCGGAAGGATCATTGGTCAGAAACAACATCCACTTCCACAGCTGTACTCACAGTTTTTAACAAAAAAGGCACTGCAGGTTTACCAAGATCCCACTCATCCCCTCTGCTGTGCGTTCCAGCTGCTGCCATCAGGACGGAGGCTTGCAGTCCCAATGGCGAGGAAGAATGGGTACAAGCAGTCATTCATCCCATCAGCTGTGACCATTCTCAACAAAGAACTGTCCAACAGAGAACGAACTGAATCTATGCACTTTATATAATTTTATTCTTTTTACAGTGTCATAACAGCTTTTAACTGCTTTTAAACTGGACTGAGCCACAGTTTTTACCTATTTATTCCATGCATATTTTGCATAGTGCTGTATGTGATGTGTGTGTTTTTGTGTGTCTGTGCCAACTGCCAAAGACAAATTTCCATTTTATATAAGTTTTATGGATAATAAAGAAGTCTAAAGTCTAAAGTCTAAAACACATCGCCATCTCTCTGTTCATATCCGTCTGCCTTCTCCTCTGCGCACCAGCCAACCCGAAAACAAGAAGGAACAAGAAACAGGAACGAGAGGTAGAAAAGCGCAGTATCAAATCAAATCAAAAAATCAAATCCGTTACATCAAATCAAATCCAACTTTATTTCTATAGCGCTTTTCGTACATTTGCAATACAAGGTGCTTTAACAATACAATGACAATACAACAAAATACAACAATGCAATGAAAATATAACAATACAGCAGGCCCGGTTCTACGGGGGTGCATAAGCATGCATTGCACCCTCAAAAAAATTGTTTGCACCCTCAATTGAAAAAAGGAGATAATTCCCCCCCCCCCCCCCCCCGTCGACAATCGCGCAGCACCCCCCCCCCCCCCCCCCCCCCCGTCGACAACCGCGCACCCCCCCCCCCCCCGTCGACAACCGCGCCCCCCCCCCCCCGTCGACAATCGCGCAGCACCCCCCCCCCCCCCCCCCCCCCCGTCGACGCGTACTGGTCCCCACCACTTCTATAGTAGCCTACTGGTGCACCCCCTGTAATCTCAGATGCACCCCAAGGCATTCTGTTCTGGAACCGGGCCTGCAATACAGTTAAAAACATTATAATATAAGGACATGATAGTCTTTGAAATAAGTGACAGGGTAGAACAGAGATATCAGTATAGTACAGTAGAAAAGGGTGGATGATATTTTATTATTTTTTTTATTTTGTTTAATGATAATAAAATGGATTAAGGGAAAGCTGAGCTAAATAGGTATGTCTTAAGGTTTCTTTTAAACGTGTTCACAGATTGTGATGACCTTAGCTCCTCTGGCAGGCTGTTCCAGAGGTGAGGACCGTAGACGCTAAAAGCCGCCTCCCCATAGGTCTCTGTCCTCACCCGGGGAACAACTAAAAGGCCAGTGCCAGAGGACCTGAGTGATCTAGAGGGAGCATATATCAGAAGCATGTCTGACAAGCATTTAGATGCTAATCCATTGAGTGTTTTGAACACCAATAAGATGATTTTAAAATCTATTCTAAAACTGACAGGCAACCAATGAAGGGATTTTAGAACAGGTGAGATGTGTGCTCTCCTTCTGGTCTTGGTCAGTACATGTGCTGCTGCATTCTGAATGATCTGTAGCTTATTTATAGCTTTCTTAGGTAGTCTCTCAGTATCTGCCTGAGAGAGAAACGGTTGCACTTTAGCAATATTTCTAAAGTGATAGAAGGCGGTTTTAGTGAGATTACTGAAATGAGATTCAAAATTCAAATCAGGGTCTAGAAGCACACCGATTTTTTGTTAGGGGCTTGGCGTTTTGTGCCAGGGATTTTAAGTTAGTGCACAGTATCTCTCTCTGGGCCTTTGCTCCAATAATTAAGACCTCTGTCTTTTCTTTGTTCAATTGCAGGAAATTATGTGACATCCACAGGTTGATATGATCAATGCATTGAACCAGTTTATCAATAGGGCTGATGTCATTGGGTGATAAAGAGATGTAGAGTTGTGTATCATCGGCATAGCTATGAAAACTAATCCCGTGTCCTCTGATGATATTTCCCAGTGGCAGCATATAGAGACTGAACAACACAGGTCCCAGAATGGAGCCTTGAGGAACCCCACATGTTGTGCTAGTGTTAGCCGAGGAGTGGTCACCAATGGAGACAAAATAGTCTCTGCCGGATAAATAAGTCTAAAACTGGACCAGAGAGGCTAACAAACTTCTGTAGTCTGTTAATAAGGATGTCATGATCGACTGTATCAAAAGCAGCGCTTCCACTCGCAACATCAACTTCATCAACAACTTCGATATCTTCTGGAACCGCTCCCACCTCTACAAAGCTGACGGCGTCCATCCAAACAGGACTGGCAGCCGCATGCTAGCGGCTAGCCTGCAACACGCCGTCCACACTGCCACACGTGCATGACTGTTTACCTGCCACACCCCCGCCACCGTCACCGACCCCACTCATTCTTCTTCTCCTCCCACAGCTCCACTGCCACCTCTCAGCTCATTCCTGCCCTCCAGCTCCCCCTCTCGGCCCCACCAGTCATTACACTCACAACATGTCATTTCTCACATTGAAACCATCATCAGACACAGACAACCCCGACCTCACAACCCCAGACATATAGACTCGGCCAGTCTCCGCCCACTTCCCCGGTCCTCACAGCCAAGCATTAATAAACGTCACCTCAAACTGGCTTTATTCAACACCCGCTCCCTCAACAACAAAAGCCTTCTACTTAATGAATTCATCACGGACAATAACCTGGACTTTCTCTGTTTAACCGAAACCTGGCAAAAACCCCTGGACTACTTTCCGCTAAATCAAACCACCCCCACAGGATACACCTACCTGGACAAACCCCGTCCAGAGGGCCAGGGAGGTGGCATTGCTGCCATCTTCAGGAACAACATAAAAACCACCAAACCACCATCTCCATTCCTCCCGCCCCCTCTTTTGAACACCTGGCCTTCAAACTGTCTGGTCCCTCTCCTCTGGTCACTGCCATCATCTACCGCCCCCCCAGACCTCATCCCTCGTTCCTCTCCGATCTCACTGACTTTTTGACCCAGCTATCTGCCATTTCACCATCTGTTCTCCTCCTTGGCGACTTCAACCTCCATATAGACAACACTGACAGCACACCAGCCATATAATTTCTCAACCTGCTACAATGTCTCAACTTCACCCAACACATAAATTTCCCAACACACAGCCATGGTCACATTCTGGACTTGGTCTGCTCCACTAATCTCCACATACAACACCTATCCAGCCACAATCTACACATCTCAGACCACCTCGCTATCATACTGGACTTGGACATCCCTATCCCCACCCCAAAACAACAACGTACAATAACATTCAGAAACCTTAAATCCCTCTCCCCCTCTGCTCTCTCAGCCTCCCTCACCCACTGCCTGTCTGCCTCACCCCCTCCGCCGTCTAAGGACCCTGCTGACCTGGTCAACTATTATAACAACACACTCTCCTCCTGCCTGGATCAGCTCGCCCCCACTAAAACAAAAACTGTCTCCTTCACTCACTCTGCCCCCTGGTACACCACTGAACTCCGCCACATGAAGACCAGGAAAAAACCTCCACCTGCACTCTGGACCCCATACCATCCATACTCATCAAGGACTGCCTCCCTGCCATCTCCCCACTCATCATTGCCACCATCAACGCCTCCCTCAGCTCTGGATCTGTCCCTCAAACCCTCAAACTTGCTGCTGTCACACCCATCATCAAAAAACCCGGCCTCGATCCTGACAACCCATGCAACTTCCGTCCTATCGCCAACCTTCCCTTTCTATCAAAAATTCTGGAACGCACCATTGCTTCTCAACTCAGAACCCACCTCACCTCCAATAACCTCTTTGAAACATTCCAATCCGGTTTCCGCTCAAAACACAGCACTGAAACAGCCCTCCTCAAAGTCACCAACGATCTCCTCCTTTCCTCTGACTCCGGTAACCTCACCATCCTCATCCTTCTGGACCTCACAGCTGCCTTCGACACCATCAACCACTCCATCCTGCTCTCCCGACTGGAATCATCCCTCCACATCACCGGCACAGCTCTCTCCTGGTTTCACTCTTACCTCACCAACCGGCACCAGTTCATCAGCATCAACAACTGCACCTCCTCCACCGCTCCTCTGTCTCAAGGCGTCCCCCAGGGTTCGGTGCTTGGTCCCCTCCTTTTCATCCTCTACATACTTCCCCTCGTCAAAATAATCTGTCACCATGGCCTTCAGTTCCACTGCTATGCTGACGACATCCAGCTCTACATCTCCACCAAAACCATCACTAACACCACCCACTCCAAACTCACCAACTGTCTGACTGAAATCAAATCATGGATGCAAAGAAACTATCTCCAACTGTGCAGTGATAAATCGGACATAATCATCATCAACCCCACACCCCGCACTAAGTCCACCCACAACTTCAGCCTCACCTTCGACAACTGCACTCTGTCCCCCTCCCCACACATCCGCAACCTCGGAGTCATCTTCGACAGCCAGCTGAAATTTGACCACCACATCAACCACATCACCAGGACTGCTTTCTTCCACCTCAAGAACATTGCCCGTCTCCGCGCCTCACTCACCTTCTCTGCTGCTGAAACCCTCATTCACGCCTTCATCACATCCAGACTGGACTACTGCAATAGCATCCTCTACGGTTCATCATCCAAAGTCCTCAATAAACTTCAATACATCCAAAACTCTGCTGCCCGCCTGCTCACACACACCCGCTCCCGAGACCACATCACCCCCGTCCTCCAAAACCTACACTAGCTCCCCATCACCCACCGCATTCAGTTCAAAATCCTCCTTCTCACACACAAAGCACTCAATAACCAGGCTCCCTCCTACCTCTCAGACCTGCTCCACCATCACACCCCTTCCCGCAACCTCCGCTCATCTCATGGAAATCTCCTCTCACCACCGACACGAACCAAGCACCGAACCTGGGGTGACAGAGCCTTTTCCATCGCTGCCCCCTCCCTCTGGAACTCACTCCCCAAACCCATCCGAGACTGCACCAACATCAACAACTTCAAAACTCAGCTCAAAACCCATCTTTTTAAATTAGCTTTTAATGTTTGATTTTATCTGTTAAGTTTTAATTACTGTTCTTATGGTTTTCTTTCACTGTGTGTTTCTATGTATTGCACTTTTTAATATTATTGCTATTTTAATTTATACTGTGATTTTTAAATGTAAAGTGTCTTTGAGCACCTGTAAAAGCGCTTATAAATAAAATGTATTATTATTATTATTATTATTATTATTATTAAGTCTAAAAGTACTAGTATATTGAGAGTTTCATGTCATCCATGTTCATTCTCAGGTCATTTACAACTTTAACTAACGCTGTCTCAGTGCTGTGGTGAGGACGAAAGCCAGATTGAAACTTCTCAAATATACAGTTAAAATTTAGGTAATCGTTTAGCTGTTTAAGTACTAATTTCTCAAGAATTTTACTTAAAAAAGGAAGGTTTGAAATTGGCCTAAAATGGAACAGCCGTAGCCATAGAAGAGATGCTTCAGCTGTTGCTGAATTCCTCTGACTGATGTCTACAGGGTTCATTTACACAAGTGGTTGCATAGTCAGATTTAACCAAAGCCAGTGTCTTTTCAGTTGTTGCAAACAGGTAATTGAGATCAGGCTAGCCTGACCAAAACCCAAAGCCAGCTGAGCATCTGCCCAAGCTGCCCATGATGTTTAAAGTCAAAACTTTCTCAACTCTTTCTTTTTGCACAGCTTGATGCTGCTTTGCATCATTGCACCTAGTTGGTGCCTTCTTTTTTAGCAGGTTCCATTGACAATAACGCAACATATTTTGCTTTCTATCTCTTTCTATATGCACAGGTGAGTTTGCAATTATGTAGTTCTCTACAATGATTTACTTGTCTGTTTAAACAGCAACATGTAGAAGGTAGACGAGATGCCGAGATGAGTTACTTGGAGAGTCTGCACAGGAACTCAAAGACTACCAGATACATTTTGACATTTTCTGATGATTGTTGTGTCCATGTTAAACATCTCTGTTCTATAATATTTGTACATGAATACCTCTACAGGTAAGTAACTCATGCCAGTATGTGGAAAAAATACGTTTTCTTTTAATTCACTTTAACATTTAGGTTAAGTAAATATGCATTAAAAAAATAAATAAATAAATAAATAACTGTCCGCTTTTTTCAAAAAAAATTTGAAAGAGGACTCAGTTTTGCCTGAGCCCACTTTGTATAACTGCATGTTGGTATATTGTTATGACAATGGTTAAAACACTTGGGACATTGATACATGGCAGATTGGGTGATAACAATAGAACCAATTTGACAACACATGCACAGTATTTAGAAAAAATGCTGCAAGTAGCACAGACAACAATGGAAACAATGGAAAGTGATGAACACACCCAGACACAGCTGGGACACACTTGTCACACCAAAAAAACATACAAGTTAGCTAATTTACCAATACCACTTAGAGATAGCCGACATCAATAACTTAAAGAGTCTCAAACCATGGCAACAACAAACATGTTCCAGCCGTGTGCATCACTTTTTAGTGTCCTCTAGGAACAGTTTCTTTTGTCATCTGTGGCACTTGCATCGTTTCTGTATTAAGTTGTGCTTTCTCTATTTGCAGCTAAATGCTGCACATGTTGTCAAATTGGTGAAGGTGTTTTCTTAATTTGCTTGTGTTTTGTCTATTTGTGTTTTTTTAAGTTGCAGTGTGTTGAGCTCTCAGGGCAGAGCCGGCCCGAGGCATAAGCGAACTAAGCGGCTGCTTAGGGCCCCCGGTCCCCCAGGGGGCCCCCAACCGCCAGCACCCCCCCCCCCCCGCTCAACAATCGCGCAACCGAAATGTTCCGCCAGCACCCCCCCGCCCCCCCCGGTCAGCAATCGCGCTACCGAAATGTTCCGCATAATCCTGCTTAGGGCCCCCAAGAGGCTTGGGCCGGGCCTGTCTCAGGGCCACCGTATAACTCCTACATATTGTGTAACCATTTTCTAAGACATAAAAGAAAGGGATGTGTGTGATTGCACTTATGTTTCGTGCAAAGCCACTCCTCTTTAAAATTATACTTTTGGAAATTTCATCTGAGATGTACTGAAGTTGACAACTGTAAATCTTTTCTTCAAGCGTTAAATGTGTTTTAAAACTGCACTGAGGTAAAAAGGATCAGCCTCAGTCTTATTTTAAAAATGTTTGTGACATAGACAACACTTTCAGCAAAGATTGTTCTAAACAGTATTTTGGCAGCACCAATTTAAGTGCAGTGTTGTCTGTTAATGCATCAGACTGTATATGTTGGAACCACTGTAATGGTTGCTTCATCCTTGCACCAGTGTTTAAAAAAAATTAAAGGCGCTGATGTTTAAAAGCATCTGTTTCATGTTTTGTAGTAGCCTTATTTTAAAACAATAGAATACATAGAAGCCCATAATAAAACAAATGCATACTGAACAGAGATGTTAAAGGTAGATATATATTCTATATTTACACAATATAGAATATTGTGTAAATATCAGTAGCGAACCGTGACTCTAAACCGTGGCCCTCTGACCCCCCTTTCCCCATTGAGAAAAAAGCAAACTACCAGCTTATTTTACTTTGTCCTCTCTATAGTACTGCAAAAGTTACTATGATAATTACAGCTCTGAAACAAAAATGAATATGCTAGTCCAAACAGCACAGAGGGAGTGAGAGTTATCACCAAAACTAAAATCAGCTATCTCTTATGCAAAATGCAAATCCTCCTGACAAATACTTGCATCATCACGCCCCATAATCTCGCTAGCTAGTTTATAGGCTTGTGATTCATGTCCCTCACAGCGGGCGGAACTTATCATAAAGTTAGCAATAACAAAGCCCACCCATTTAGAGGGAAGATATGATTGGTCAATGCTACTCTGTCATTTGAAATTAGTCTCTCATTGAATTACTATTACTATTACTACTATTAGGCTAGTCCAGCCTTATCAATACAACGAGCAAACAGCACAGAGGGAGTGAGAGTTATCACCAAAACTAAAATCAGCTATCTCTTATGCAAAATGCAAATCCTACTGACAAATATTTGCATCATCACGCCCCATAATCAAGCTAGCTAGTTTATAGGCTTGTGATTCATGTCCCTCACAGCGGGCGGAACTTATTATAAAGTTAGCAATAACAAAGCCAACCCATTTAGAGGGAAGATATTGTTGTGAAAAGCAGTTTCTCTTGAAACTCTTACTCACGCGTGTTCTTTAATGAAGCGATAGAAGAAGTTTAAGTTTACTCAATAATCAGTTTTATTCTTAACACCAGTATAATGTGCAGAGTTTTACAGATATCTGGGTCCCACTACGTTTCCCTGACCGAACAACAAAGTGTGTGTCAGTTCACGAAGTCTGAGCACCAACTATCCCTGACCCAGGAAGTTATATACACAAACAGTGAAAATGTCATAACAAGGGCTGGCTGTTGACGTCTTCCCTCCTCGTCCTCGTGTTATCTGACTCCAGCGTTCTTTACATGTACAGAGACAAGCCTGCCTGTTCTTTGCTATCATATGATTAACACTTCCTGCTCTTTGCAACAAACTGATCTCACCCTATGTACTCTGCACATGTCACCAACAACGTACTCATTCTGATCATGAGGAGTTGCTTTTATAATTATATGCCTCTGCTTATATCTCATGATTCTGTACCCTAATTATTGGTCATATGATAGATATAAAATATAACCATACCTTCAATATGATTGGTCAATTTTACTCAGTCATTTGAAATTAGTCTCATTGAATTACTATTACTCGACCCTCTGTGAAATTGTGGGGACAACCAATCACAGAGATACATAGCATTTTTTCCCCAACAACTGCAGACAACAAAATGCAGTCAACAAAATTCTGATAGGCTGACAGAGGGGCTTATTTCCTCAGAAACATTTGTGTCCTGTTGTCCTGCACTCCCGAGTATTTGTAAGTGTGTTTTGAATTAAATGTACTCTGTTCCTGTGCCTGCCGTCTCCTGCATTTGGGTCCACCTACTCCACTAATCGTGACAGAATGACTAATGTTTCGCCGGATAGGCATTGGCCCGTCGTCTGCATCGCTGCAGCCGTGCACGCCACCACCTGCATCCTGGCAGTCTCTGGTCTCGGCCCCAGCCCAAGCTACGGTTCTCACCGTGCCGGTAACGACACGGCCTGCTGCTCCAGCCCAGTGGGCACCATGTCAGCCTGCTCCTCAGTCTGCTCCCAACATGGACCCAGCGGACGAAGTCCAGGAGAGGCGCCGAGACCTCCGGGATGTCATGCTCCGGGCCACCAAAGCCACTGACCTGAAATCCCTGAGAGCCGGCCTGGAGCTAGCACTCATTCAGGTTCACCGTTTCCCATCCCCAGTCACCCCAGCACTCATTCAGGTTCACCGTTTCCCGTCCCCAGTCACTGAGTCCCTAGTAGATGAGCTAGCTTATGTTTCAGAGCTACTAAGGACCAATCTAGCTTTTGTCTCTGCTCGATGTCAGACTGCCTCCCAGCCAGCTAGCCTCCCCAGTGCTAGTCTCCAGCCCACCCGCAGCCTGCTCCCCAGTTAGGTAATTCCCTTGTTAGCCCAGTTGTTCGTCCCCAGCCCGCTGACCCACAGCCTGCTCCCCAGTGTAATTCCCTTGTAAGGCCAGTTGTGAGTCCCCCACTAACCACCAGCTTGCTAATCCTCTGCCCACATGTGGGAGTACAGAAAACCTTCTTAGGTGCAATACGTGCCAGATCTCCTTTTACTGCAGCTAACAACAGCACTCCAGTCTCTCCCCTGCCCAGCACTCCAGTCTCTCCCTTGCCTAGCACTTCAGTCTTTTTCCTGCCCAGCACTCCAGTCTCTCCCCTGCTCAGAATGCCAGTCTCTCCCCTGCCCAGCACTTCAGTCTCTCCACTGCCCAGCACTCCAGTCTCTCCCCTGCCCAGCACACCAGTCTATTCCCTGCCCCGCGCTCCAGTCTCTCTGCTGCCCTGAACCCCAGTCTCTCCGCTGCCCATCGCTCCAGAGTTTCTACTACCCAGCACTACAGATCTACCCAGTGCCTCTACTGAGGCCCAGCCGGCTCTGCCGCAGCCTTCTGTCCCAGAGATTGAGTCTCCTTCTGTCCCGGAGATCGAGTCTCATTCTGTCCTGGAGATCGAGTCTCTTTCTGTCCTGGAGACCGAGGTCGTAGGCCTGAGGTCCCCTGTGTTGTCCTGGGCCAGTCCCCAGACCGTCCGCCCGAGTTCCCCTGTGTTGTCCCGGGCCATGCCCCAGGTCGTCTGCCTGAGGTCTGCTGCCCTGTCCTTGTCCGGTCCTTGGGCCATCCACCTGGGGGTCTCTCTTCGACTTCTGCCCTGCTCCCGGGCTAGCCTCTAGGTTGTCCGCCCAAAGTCCCCTGTTTAGTCCCGGCCAAGCCCCGGGCCGTCCGCCTGAAGTCTTCAGCCTTGCCTCTGGGGAGCCCCCAGGACAGTGTAGTAATACAATTCGGTACTGATTTGGAGTCAATGGGTCACATGACGCATGATATATTATTAAACATATTATTACTATTTACATTTAGTAAAGGTGTAGTAAAATTGCTAGTTTAAAAAAATATATATATATATTTTTTTAAAACCACAAATCGTCAAATAGCCGATTGACTTGGTGACTCGGGAGTCAACTCTGGAAATCCTGAGTCGGGTACAGCCCTAGAACCCTGACAAAACACTGCCCCTTCGTCGGATGATCTCCACTGCCCTCTCCATGGATAATCAACACACACACACACACACACACACACACTGAACCTATTGCTCCCATATTTGGTCATGATTAGATTTCAATGGTGTCTAATGTGAATTTCCCTTTACTTGAACACTTTAATTAAACATTGTCAGCATTCATTTTCAGATATTCCGTGATCATTTTAGCCTCTTTTTTATTTCCAGATTGTAGTGTGGCTCATTCATTGCAACATTTAACCTGATTTTCATGTATTACTGCTTGACAGATCATTTATGCTACTGCCCATTGACAAGCTATTGTTATACAATTTTTGCTCTCGAAACGTCTTAAAATGCACATATTTAGATCAGGGAAATCAAACTTTTTCGGGGGGGGGGGGGGCATGCCCCAAACCCCCCTAGCAAGCTCAGTTTTCGGAACTTTGTATTTCAAAAACCCTGCGTATTGCCCTGGTCTCAGGTACGACCACCTGGTCGCCACGGCTCCGGAGAACCAGAAACTGTTTCAACAGTTCCTTCTGATAGGGGCGGGAACAGTACGTTAATAAGACAACAAGAATAATTGCAAGCAGTAAAGTGTCAATTTGTATATATTTTTTTTTTCTCGCTCCAACGCGCACTACATCGCTCAGGAAGTCAGTATTCTGACACATCTGGGACAATTAAATTTGTTTTAGGCTACCTTTGCAAGTTTAATAAAAGGGTTACGACAGGGTCTCTCTCTCTCTCTCTCATGTGTGTTGATAGGTGGTTTATCCTGGGTGCCATGATTACTCTGCACCACAGGTGTGCAGCCTCACCCAGCCCAGAGTCTAATCAGTCTGACTCAGGCCAGGTGGGGCTCCACATATTTGTATATATTGTTTTTAGTATACATTGTGTGTATATTAAAATATATACTGTATACTAGTTTAATTAGTTAAACATAAACAAATTTAGATGGTCTAATTAAAAAAAAAAAGTGGATGTGACCATATGAGTGAAATGTTTCACAATGATCTGCAATCTGCAGAGAGAAACAGAATGTGAACTTGCGTGATCAGGATGGTCTCATGGGGCTAGTGATTCATAAATGTTGGTATTGTACGTTTCTGCAAACCACAGAAGTTGAATCCCAACGTTTCTGAATCCAGGGAGGGAATAGAATGGGTGTAGGCCATAATAACCATTTTCTGGTTATGAAATAACCTAAGTTATATATTTTATTTCACACCACATATTTCCAGTGGCGGCTTAGGACCACCCGGACAAAATGTAAACATCATTCAAGTATCTACAAAAGGGGGTGGGGGGGAGTCATATAAATGGGGATTTTCGCTGAGCTGGTATGAGAAGAAAACGTGACTAGCGGAATGCCAAGTAGATAATGTGAATAATATGTAAATATATATGTAATGTTTCTTCGTCTTTCTACAGAGGTGCTCCATATATGAATGTAGTGTTTATCTTTTAACATTTGACTGTAGTTAAGTTTGCTTTACAATCATTTTGGAGCCTCTCATGTGCTATTGCCTAATAGAGTTGCAGCATGACATAAAACAACTCCAACCGCTGTTTTCTAATGGTGTCTGTAAACTCAACCCAAATCGCAATCAACCATAACATGCACTCTGTCACACATGTAACCTGTTGGAAAAAAGAGTATAGTAAGAGTAAAGTATGTTAATTTAATTCATTTATTTATTTTATCCCAGAGGTCTATTTTCGCTTTAAGAGTGGTTCTGTGAAGAGAAAGAAATCTAATTCGCTCATAGAAGTGTAGCTGAATTTCCATTGGAGAGATTGGCTCATGTTCCGCCCCCTTGCTGCGGGATAGTGAAACGCGCAGTGATACACGCACAGCACCGAGCGGTGGCAGGACGAACACCGAAACACAAGCTGTGTCCCAATTCACGGGATGCATGCTTCGAAGTACGCATTCGAAGGGCGCTTACGTCACAACGCTGCGCGAAGGCTGTCCCAATTCGCAGACTCCTTCGAATGCGTACTTCAAATGCGCACTTCTTTTCCCTCTTTTGGAGGACGCATCGCATGTATCCTTCGCGGCCTCGCATATCCCAAAATCCTTTGCGCGTCGCTGTTCAGAGGCGGGAAAAGAATAATGGCGACACCAAGTGGCGATGAATTTATATTTAAATGTAATAAGTATTGGGTTTATATTTAATTACTTTTACTTACTACTTGTTATACTTTTACTCATTACTTATATTGTATTACTTTTATTATCCCCGCTTTATTTCCAGACTGTAAAACTGCAAACTCAGTTAAACGATTGGATTGAATAAAGAGCTACGTTTATGATTATCACTATTATATGTTATACTTCATTATTATCATTATTATGATCATTTTTTGCTTTATTACAACCCTTCCGTCTGTTTTTCAACTGACGGCAACGGCTAAACTACGGTTACTACCAACTGACGGCTGGTGACGCGGCTGTGGTGACGCAACCAGGAAATGCTTCGAAGGCTAGACCGTCTCATTTAACAATGGTTGATGCGTACAAGTACGCAGCCTTCGAAGGCCGTGAGGCTGCGTACTTCGAAGCATGCATCCCGTGAATTGGGACACAGCTACAGAGTAGAGAAGTCGGAAAAAATACTTAACGTACATACTGAGGAACTGTGGAGGAAAAGGAACCGTTTGGGCCGATACCTGAGCGTCTGGTGGACCACGGAGAAGCGGCCCTGGGAACTTTACCTTTGTTCATTCTTTTATTTTCCCGGTGAGTGCTGTGAAGTGTGGGCAGTTAGCAGTTAGCGCCGCGAGTTAGCATATCCTCGTGGTGTGTTACAGGCGTTACCCACTGCATTCAACCGTCAACGGAAGACGGAAGGCGTGTCTGACGGAGGGGGTGTCGTTCTGATTGGCTGACGGATCCATTTTGGCCTGAAAAGATAAAATGTTCTCAACTTTTCAACGCAACTGACGGAGCCGACTTGACTGAAGGAGCCACAATGCATTGCGGCTCAGCCCCATTCAAAGTCAATGGGATGCGTTGACGAACGCATCCAGTGGGCAAGAGGGGTTAGCCGCCGAGCTGTAGCATGAAACCCGCGTGTGTGTGCGCGTGTGTGTGTGTGTGTGTGTGAAAAAGAGTATGTGTGCCTGTTATTTGCATTGTGTGAATGCAAAGAGACATCATTAAGCTGAGTCATGGGTTATGATGAGACTGCTAAATTCTTGTGTAGTACAGTGCTGTTGCACATAGGCACAGGATATTATAGGATTACATTATTTTGCTCACTTTAATCTAATGTGGGTATTTACTGTTTAATTGTGAGTGGTTTAGAATCATTTACATGTGCATTTTTGATTGTTTATCAGTCATTTCATGATTTTGTTTTCATTAAAAACAGTGATGTTAACATTTCATATGCTAACACTGTAATGTAGAAGTTATCTTGTAATACGTTAAAGGAGCTATATGTAGGATTGCGACCTCTCTGGCCAAAACTGTTATTGCAACCACGTTGTAAATACTGTACAGCGTGGTACTCCCTCCCCCTCTCCCCCCAGAGTAGCGGTTGCCAGATTCCCCGTTCCCGGATTACTCAACACAACACTGCGTCTACTAAGTGTTTTACATACTGTTCTTTGCTTTTATTTAGGTAAAGAACATAGAATTGCCTCTGTGTATGAAGTGTGCTATACAAATACACTTGCCTTGCATAGATCCCTGATAATATTGACCAACTGCATCACCGTCACCGGGGCTTCATAGTAATGTGTCCGAATAGAGCAGCCCTCTCGGACACACACACATGCTGTTACCGCTGTTTTATTATCATCCACACTCCCACACCGTCACCGGGGCTTCATAGTAATGTGTCCGAATAGAGCAGCCCTGTCGGACACACACGCCAGCTCTGACCGCTGTTTTATTATCATCCACACTGCAGTCGGTGTGCAGTAAATGGCCCTCAATGGTGTGAAATCCTTACATACAGTCATTGAGCAAACGATACTGACTTCGTGAAAACGCCCATGAGGCAACGACGCAATGATTCGCTTCAAACATGTTTTTCTAGCAAAAACTGAATAATGGCGATAAGCCAAATATAATTCTAAAGATATACTGCAATAGTTCACTCCAGTGGAAACATGGACCATTTTCATTACCCAACTAAAATATATTTGGTAGGCTAATAGTGCAATGTAAACATGTTCACGAATGCATTTAGTAACGTCAGACATTTCTGACCCGAAACATTTGTAGCTGCAGCCTTCCTTATACAGTAAATGGCAGCTCAGCCTATCTGGCAACCCGGATGGCGACACAGTACTGACTTCGCGATTGGACGCTAGGCAGAAGGTGGCGCAACAGACCAAAACACAAAATGAAAACAAAACAGTTTTCCTGGTACAGAAATATTGCGTTTGAAATTAAATATTCTGGCTGGACTACTATTATGTCTGACATAAATACTTGAAATTAACATGATTCCTCAATGTCTATTGACATATTAGGGTCATTTTATGATTACTTTGAGTACATTTCTTACATATAGCTCCTTTAACAGTGAAAAGTTACATTACACAGTGAAATTGATATTTGAAAAATACATACTGTACAGTTAAAGAAAAGAAGTGAATAGATTTATCGAAGCCCTGTTGTGCTATACAAGCTGGGCTTTTTGGAGACCCTGGATTCTCTCCCCAGAAGGGAGATGGCGAGCTAACCGTGTGAACATCTGGATTGGAGCTGAAGAGAACCCTCTCTTCTTCGTCTGTAGTCCTGTCGGTGTGGTAGGACCGAGAAAGAGTCAGAAAGACTTAAAGGAACATTCTTTATTTTTTTCATCCTTGGAGAACAAGAGAGTTTATTCTATTTTGTTTTAAGGGTGCACCCGATTTTAAAAAAGACACGTTAAAAGAAAAACTAAAGGCCGGCCATATTTGTAAAAGTGTTTATTTTCATGTGTTAATACACTGACATTGTTAAACTTACCTCTGTGTGTCTCTTACTCAATCGGTGTCTAATTCTATTCTTCATCACTCCCTCTTACGAGTCTAGAGTAATCTGGTCCAGTGTTCTTACCTATCAGGTGGGTTACACACACATACAATTACTTTCATTCATCCACTTCCTTAACAGATTCCTTAAGTACAGATTAAACACAGAATCACAAAAACGTGCACACGGATTGTGAATCCAAGCCCTCGCATTTACAAAACCGGCGCATGGATTGTGAATCCAAGGGCACGGTTTACAAATCCGTTCACATTGATTTACACAGTTTTTTTTCTACCATGTGATCCCAGAGGGGCTCCGTAAATGACTGAATATAGTGTTTATCTTCTCACATTTGACTGTACAGTTACGTTTGCTTTACAATCATTTTAGAGCCTTTTCATGGACTGGATATATAGACTGGATATTCACAACCTCGGTTACGACCTGTAACCATAGTAATGAATATCCGGTAACTCCAAATCCCAACATAGCGCCGGGTTACCACTGAATGAAATTGGGGGAAAGACAAGCTTAAGCGGAAGCACCACTACGAATCAAAACAACTCTGAGCGAAAGCTTATCTACGACATGAGAGGAGTCAGGAGCTGTGCTCCCCGCTCCAACACAGTGTAGCCGATAAAGCCCTTGGTCATGTCCGTGAGCACAGATTGTTAATCCGAGGGCATGGTTTACAAATCTGTTGTAAACGACTGAATGTAGTGTTTATCTTTTCACATTTGACTGTACAGTTAGTTGCTTTACGATCATTTTAGAGCCTTGTGTTCTTGAGTTGCAGCATGACTGGCAGTTTACCCCTGTCACACGCCACCTTAGTGGCTTTTGCTGGGGCCCTCCCAGGACACAGGTTGTTGTTGGTTTGAAGATGCGTTTATTGGAGATGGCGAGATGTAATATGCTGAGCAGATGTCACATGCTGCCATGACAGTGGCTGGAGTGTGTGGTGATAGTTTATCCTGGGTGCCATGATTGCTCTGCACCACAGGGGTGCAGCCCCACCCAGCCCCAGAGTGTAAACAGTCTGACTCTGGCCAGGTGAGGCTGTAAACCAGCTATCAACAACACACACTCCACATACACCCAACACTAAATTGAGGCTGGGGAGAATCCTCAGCCTACTCCCCCATCCAAGCAAACAGAACAAAAAACTACAACCTGGACTCTCAAGAGGATTACCATACCTACACCAAACCTAGACTCTTTACAGGGTGGCCATACCTAAAATTAAAATAAACCCCCCCCAAACCCCACTGCCTCTACACCTCCCCAGTGTCACACGCCACCCTCCCCCTCCATCCTGGAGACCGGAGGCCTGGGGCTGCTGCCTTGGTTGGCAGAGGTGTCTCTGGGCTGGCCGTTTGCAGGGGCTGGTTGGATGGGCTTGGAAAGAGGCCTGACACCTGGGCCGCGGAGGTAGCTCCTTGGAGGCCCTGGAACAGCCCTCGGCAGGTCCACCCCTCCACCAGGGCGATGGCACACGATCCCCATCTCCTCCTGGAGCATGGGGCCTTGGGACTGCAGTGCTGGCCGGCAAAGGCGTGGCTGGACCTGGCTGCTCCAGGCTGGATCCGAGGGTGGCTAGCCGCTCCACACATCTCCAATAAATGCATTCTTCAAACCAACAACAAACTGTGTCCTGCGTTGGAGGGCCCCAGCAAAAGCCACTAAAGTGGCGTGTGGCAGGAGTAAACTGCCTCAATGACATAAAACAACTCAAACCGCTGTTTTCCAATGGTGTCCGTAAACTCAACCCAAATCACAATCAACCATAACATGCACTCTGTCACACAAATACAATTACCTCAATTCATCCACTTCCTTAACTACGGATTAAACACATATTTACAAAATCGTGAGCACGGATTGTGAATCCGAGGGCACGGTTTACAAATCCATTCGCACGGATTTATATATCAAGCTTTTTGTTCTACCATGTGACCCCAGAGGGGCTCCGCACAAACGTGGAACAATGAGCTACATTTTTGTTCCCCCAGCACCCCAGTTCTCCCCCAGAGACAGTCAAGACATAAGCCAAACGACATTTCTTTATTCTTCCTTCCACCCAAGTCGTACATTTTATTGAAAATGCACATTTAATTGTCACATAAAACGCTACACTGAAGGGTATGACAATGACTATGACTATCAGGGCTACTAAGTATTAGAAACAGTACACTTTATCACAGTCGGAAAGGGCTTCACTGTGTTCTGTTGGCATTTGTTTGAATCAACATTACTTGATTGGTAGTACAACATTGTGAGCTGGCGTATCCAAGGATTTCCTTTCATACCATCAATTTTGCTATAGTTTTGGTCGGATATGTGCTTTCAGCTATCCCAAGTAACTGGAAATGGAAACTAAAAAAGAGTGGATATAGACAGCAGGTTTGTGCACCAAATACAAGGTGTCAGAAATGTCCATCCAAAACAAAGATAAATAGAATTATTTACAATTTAATTTTACAGAGCAGAGGCCTTTAGTGCTTTCCCACATACTCCCACTATTTACTTTTGGGAAGATGAATTTAATTTTTTTACAACGTGGAAACTGGACTGGGACGACAAATCGGCCCTGGCATTTTGGCCCAGACCGGTCCACTACAATCGATCACACTGGGGTTTAAAGAAGTGATTGGGCCAGCCCAGTGTCAATTAAGAAAAAAAAAACAGTGGGCCGATCTACCTGTTTTATGCTTCGGTCAGACAAAAAAACAAAACACAGTTGTGTTTACCCAAAAGGAACGTCGGCCCACCGGGAAAGTGTCCGGTTTGCCAGATGGCCAGTCCAGCCCTGGTGGAAACAATTCTTCAGAACAATTTACAAAACAACAATTGACTCCTACTCCAGAATCTTTCAATTTAAGATATTTTACAAAATCAATGCTACTAAAAAATAACTTAACATGTTTAATATTGAACAATCATCACTATGTAGATTTTGTAGCGAGGAAGAGGAAAACCAGTTGCATTTTTTCCCCCTCTATTGTCCATAATATCCAGAAATGGCTTCAATTTTTATTTTACACCTACACCATTAAACATTATGTTGGGAGTTCTGGATGAAAACTGTCACCAGATAATAAATACAATTATTCTGTTAGGTAAAATGTTCATATTTAAAGTCGAATCAGTGTCTTTAAAATTACAGTGCAAAGCCAATTTTTGTATGGAAAAATGAATTGCTACAAACCATTAAAAAAAGTAGCACAACACAATAAGAAGTGGGAAGGGATTTGCTCTAGTGAAGAGTATGTGGAAGTCTGAGCACTACCTGTCGTATGGCGGGTGGGACTACATGTGAGCTCAGGACTTTACCTGTCATATTATATTTCATTTTCTAAATGTATTGGTACTGTGAATCAAGTTATTTGAATTACTGGAGGGATTCTATTTTATTTTCATTTTCTTTTTTTTTAAATTTATTTACTTTTGTTGCCAATTATCTATCTATTTTTTTGTTTTAATTCATTGTGAGGATATTGTAATGTCATCATTGCTTTTTGTGTTATGTGTACTATTGAGCCTGTAATAAAAAAAATTAAAAAAAAACCTGTCCGATCTGGTGGCCAGAGGGCTAGCCAATGAGATTTCAGGGGTGGCCACGCCCTATAATTGCCACTATTTCTGAGATTATGACTTTTAAAAACCTCTGTGTAATTCATGTTACTGGCTAATGAAGTCATTGTGTTTTCTTTTATAGAAATCACAATGTGTCTTCAATGTGTGTTCTTGTAGGGTGGATTGAAGTAGCAAGACTTGAATTAAGGTGCTTAATGTATTGTAGCCTATTTGTATTTCACAGAAAGGTTATAATATAATTCTATCCGACCAACAACAATTACGTCATTGTCCTGTGTAACTCCGGATATCTCCAGCAGAGGTCCTCACACAACATGTCAATGGGTAGAAACAAATACATGATGAGGTTTGTCCTCAACAACATGTAAGTAATAATCAGGTTCTCCCTTCAGACGTTCAAGAGAGATAACTGATCACCAGTTTTATTTTACACAAAACTGTAGATTCTATGTGGAGGTATAATAAAACACAGGCATGCAATCACATTTAGAGAACTACGTTTTCGAGGTGGTCCAGTTAATTTGATGATAGCTTGCGTATTTTCAGGTATAGACCTACAAGAAAAAGTATAGGCCTGGGTCCACTGCTTCCCTATAAGCTATATATGTTTTACCTTATGACGAGCTCAACTTGACCTGCAGGCTAATTGAAACGGATTAATCATGGTCGTATATCATGCAGAGGGCTTTTCAATATTTAAAATGTAAGCTATTGTTGCAGTTTCACAGTTTAATTTTTTATTATTATTCCTAGATACATTAGTTGATCCTCGTGGGAACAGTAGACAGTTGTTTACCATAACCATCATCTGGTCTGACGCTACGTCATCTGCCCGGCGGTCCCCATCCTGCAGGACCCGGAGCTGCAGGTCCTGCAGGTCCAACCAGGTGGACCCATAGACATATATACATAGACGCCTCATGACGTGATGGAACGTAACCCAGCGTCGCCACCATATTGGTAGGGAGTCCTCACTCTAGTCTAGCATAGGAGTCAACGGGAGAGCAAGCTATGCCAGTATGTTGTGCAGCTTACGGCGCAGTATTGACACCAGATCGTGTGGGATTACCTTTAACAAGTAGGATTGAACAATAATTCTTATTATTTAAAAAAAAAAAAAATCGTCCTGTATCATAAATAAATCTCTGCCATTTGTAACAAACCAAACCGTGTGAAAATCCGGTAAAAATTCGGGGAGTTATGCTTATTATTGTAGTTGGGGATACGCCTTCCTCCATAGAAATGAATGCACTGGGGGCGCACTGGGTCCCCTGCCAAGATGGCGGCCGCGCTGCTACGTCAGCTCTAACGGGCAGCGTCAGTCTATGAGGCGTCTATGTATATATGTCTATGGGTGGACCACGCTGAGAGCCACCCTGGCGCACCAATGACCCCCTATGGAAGTAAATCTGTGCCATCGGGTTTTGAAAATAAAAAAACATTAAATTATAAGCACTGAATATTTATGCATTGAAATAACGTATCTGAATTTTTTGCCTCTGAATTTAACTCTTTACATTTTCAATAAATCATTTTCACCTTTTTTTTGTGTCAATGTTAAAAAATTCAACATTAAAAAATTCAACTCAAATATTTTCAACGTCCCAAAATTCAACCTGCCAAAGTCAGCCTCAAAATTCAATGTACGAAATTCAGTGTTAACATCCGGGGACCCAAGCGCGCGATCGCACCACACCGCGGACCTATAACCGGTGGGGGTGTCTCAAAAAGGAGGACAAATACGCGTCCGGCTTGATGCTGCGCCGGACGCCGGACAGGGCATTGAAAAACCGGACAGTCTGGCCACCCTATTGCTGCTGTTGCCGTTGGACATGGCTAAAATATCAAGTAAATCTGCTTTGCCCTACCGCGTGAGAGTCGGGTATCCAACGAGTGACGTCGCCCACTAGCTCTCCTTGCTTGACCGCGATCTAGCATCTAGGATCGATTGCTCTTCCTTGGGTCCCCGGATGTTAACACTGAATTTCGTACATTGAATTTTGAGGCTGACTTTGGCAGGTTGAATTTTGGGACGTTGAAAATATATGAGTTGAATTTTTTAACGTTGAATTTTTTAACATTGAAAAATAAAGGTGAAAATGATTTATAGAAAATGTTAAGAGTTAAATTCAGAGGCAACAAATTCAGATACGTTATTTAAATGCATAAATATTCAGTGCTTATAATTCAATGGGTTTTTATTTTCAAAACCCGATGGCACAGATTTACTTCCATAACCCCCCCGTTACCTGGACATCACGTCGCCTGTTCTTTTACTTTACCTTCACCACTATTTCTTTTGAAGTGAAGTCGTGTTGAACCACGGCGGTCCCCAGCTGGGCGCGGCTTCCCGCTGGGTCCCCCCCACACAGCAGCACCCAGTCCAGTCCAGTCTGTGTCGTCTTTGCGTGGCTGCGGAGACCCGGACCGTCAGACGGACCCCCACTAGTCGTCCAGGGCAGCGAGGATGGCCAACCCGGAGTGCAGCACCATCAAGGTGATGTGCCGGTTCAGACCCCTGAACAAGTCCGAGGTGGCCAGGGGGGACGCGTACATCGCCAAGTTTCAGGGGGATGACTGCGTGGTGATCACGGTACGTGGACCAGATGACTTGGACAACCTTCATGCCTTAACCCAGACTGTCTCTAAACCCGTGTGTTAACGTAGCTGGCAGGCTGGCACTGTATTAACAAAAACAGCGGGGTTTTTTGTACAAAAGAATGCGTTTTAAATGTAAATGTTTTAGTGACCCCCAGATGAGGAAAGTTGTGAGTCACCGTTTGTTGAGGTGACAGCCGTCTTGAACCATTCATGGTCATCTTATCATGTTGTTGATACGGTTGGCTCTTTTATTTATATATATATATATATATATATATATATATATATATATATATATATAGAGAGAGAGAGAGAGAGAGAGAGAGAGAGAGAGAGAGAGAGAGAGAGAGAGAGAGAGAGTCATCACAGTCCTCAGTTCTTGAACAACTTGAGACCAGGCCCCTGATATAAACTATGGTTAATGCTCGGATGTGTAAAACAGACTGTGATATCATACTCAATCTTAACTTCGTTTTCCCCCCAACCTCTGTTAATTAAAACAAACGTGTTGTTAATTTTGACCCTAAAGACAGATGCTTCTTTGTTGTATTAATTGTATGAATCTGGTGTGTTTGTGCTGCGTGTAGTTTATTAAAAGCTACATTTGGGTGTGGCGCTTCATGGACTAGTTTGATTTCAGGGCTCAGAAACCAGCGAATGATAAGACTTCCTCCTTGCTGGTCCTTTATAATAGAGGCTGAACAGTTACATGATTAACTTTCGCTACTGTAGCAAACATAGGCCATAATGGTTGACCTAATTTACAGTTGGCAGGATTTCCATTATCCAGCCATGACAGCAGCTAGGCCAGATGATCTGTATCAGAAACTAGCCCCTGTTGAACTAGGAATGGCAGTGTTTGGCTGTCCTAGCAAGTTTAGTGTTGGCTATTCCAATTGTTTGTGTCAAGCAGTAATCAGACACGCAGAAGCTTTCCAACAAAATAACATTAGCTCCATGAAGTGTGGAAAATGGGGAAAAATGGATGAACTTGTTGATGGACCAACAGAATCATATGGTGAAGCTGTTGGCTATCAACAATGTATGAGGTCTGGCAGACAGCAATGGATTAAACAGTATCAAAATCAGATTCTCTGGTAAATGGTAGTTCAATAATGTATAGTTGGCAAATGTATTGATATGATATCATTACTGTGATATGGGACTAAATATTGTCTAGAATTTGGATTAGCATATCATGATCTGAGACTTCTGTACCAGCCTCCAGCTGTAGGCCCAACTCGACTCGACTTTAATGTTTTTTCACTATGGCTATCTGTTGATATTTGGACAATTTCAGTCATCTGATCACAGAAATGTCAGCTGTAACTATGAAACATTGTGATTTGAGTCACCCATTTGTTTGACCCTCAACTACATACCCAGTTCTCCGTCCCTGGTGTCTTTTTACGATGCAGGAAGATAATTATGTATTATGACTTTTGGCCAAATGAGATGATGACCGGATGTCAATTACATTTGAGGGGGGGGGGGGTAATTTATGTCTATCTTTGTGTGTGTGTGTGTGTGTGTTTGCGTGCATGCGCAAACACACATGCATGCATGTGTGCATGCATGTGAAATCATTACAATACTGAATTCTAATGGATTCTCAGGAGCAAATGGCACAACAAGGAATCAATGCTATAGACTGAGAGAATCATCTACAACTTAAACTCAGTCCATGGCCAGTTATGTGTCTGTCCCAGATAGTAGATGCCTGAGTGGGTTGGATTCCAGCCTGCTACGTGCTGGCAAGTTTTTTTTTCTCATAGACTCATAGATATGTATGAGCCATATATCAAAGACTCATAGATATTTATGAGTCATATACGTATATCAAAGACTATTTAGGTAGTGGACAGACTTTCAATTTCTTTGAGTGTATTAGAAAACCAAATGTGAGATCTCAGCTTCCCATCTTAGTCTTACGATAAGGTACAGCGTAAAATTGTGTTAATCCCAGCAAGATTATTGCAGTGGAGTAATTTGGTATTCTGTTACCATGTTATTTTGTTACAAGGCCTGGAGAAAGGGAGAGGCTCTGGGATGAGAACACCAGTTGATCCACCTGTTGCACTGTTCTGTGTGTCTCTAACACAGTGAGGTTTTGAAGTTTTGATTGGTCAATAATGTTTAGTGTGTGCATTAATTAAGTAATTAATGAACCCATTTAATTCACTTGATTAACTCTCGTGTAATATTGCAATCATACCACATTCACCAACAAAATAAAATATCAAAACCTAGTCATATTCTTGGGCAATTCACTCTTAAGATGAATAACTTATTTTTATCCCAGGAAAACTGCGACACAACATGGGATCTGACTGATACCCGGAAAACAATTACCGTAAATCCTCTAATATTGGCCTGTATTCCATTAGCGGCCGGGTCTCTAACATTGGCCGGGCTCGCTGTCGGCGGGGGTAAATAAAGGCTGGTCTCTCTATTATTATAACCAATGTTTTTAAATGTCTAATTGAACACAAAAATATACAGATGAGACTGTTTAGCTCATTAGAAAGCCACCAGAGAACTTAAAATATCGCTATAACGTTACGAATCAAAATGCAAGAGACCTGCACTCCTCCAGTCATTCTTGTTATCCTGATTATCCTGCACACCCCAATACCGCTTTTAACGTTACATCAATGGTAGCCTAATCAAAAATCTAAAAGCAAAGACCATTAGATTTCTTTGCTATAAAATTAAATAATCTCTGCTAAAAACATGCAACAGTTGCTTACCGTATTATGGTGAAATAGTTAAATGACAGCTGGAATGCTCCTCATCCAAACTAATTATAATCCACAACTAACGCGAGTCCTTATCGTTATCAGCGTCAACAAGCTTATTGTATCCTCTGCCTTGCAAACAAACATGTCCTTCTATCTGCCAATATCAGGGCAGTGTCGATGTAAACAGCAAAACAGGATGCGTTACAACAAAATGTGTCCCAATGCAACGAATCACACACCCAATAATGTTCCAATGAGCTAGGGTAATATCAAGAAAAAATATGGAATGCACAATATTATAAATAATTGTGTTATTTTAGAAATACAAAATAACAAAATGATGAGAAATATATTAGGTGTGACCAAAGTCAAAAGCTCCCACAAACTTGCAATCTTCTGAGCAGGCCTCAACATACAGTATATGTGACATTGTGATAGTAACATGCAAGTACCACAGGGGGGCAATGTTTGCTAACGAATCCAAGCCGCTACGGTAGCCTGCCTGGTCAATCACCTCGCTCTTGACTAGCACGTGAGACTTCAGTCACCGGTAGGCTAACGTTGTTTACCATGGCAGCTGCGGAGGTTCAATAAATTAACCTAGTATTTTATAGGTTCAAATAGACACAAAATCTCGTTTTTATTCATTCTACTGGTAGTCCGTTTTGCTCAAATAGAAATAGAGGCCTGCCTCCTTCCAATAAAGGCCTGGGCCGCGATGCGCTTGAGTAAAATAAAGGCCCGGGCCTATATTAGAGGATTTACGGTAGTCACATCTGTAGACTCCTATGCAACACAAACAGTAGTTTACTACTCCAGCCGGTAGACGGACCTTAATAAAGACCTATCAGAGCTGAGGACTTGAAACTTGAGACTTGAGTCGCGAAAATGAGGACTTGCGACTTGTCTTTGGACTCGCCTGCTGTGAGACTTGACTTGACCTAAATTAAAAAAAAATAGTTCAGATTCTAATGGCTGTGATAAATGATCAATGAATGCATTGTTTGTTTGTTGCGCCACTGCTGGATGCATATAGAGTAAACACTGCATTATTGTTATCTCAGCCCAAGTTGGTTGCCACGGACTCAGAGGGAAGTGCCGCTGTTGGCAGCTCTGAAGCACGTTAGGTAGCCCGCTAGACACGTCAGGCAGCCCGCTAGACACATCAGGCAGCCCGCTAGACACGTCAGGTAGCCTGCTGGACATCATAGCCTACTTAAGGAAACCCTGCTGTCATGTAAATGTCCATGATTGGAGTTTCTCTCTACTAAACTGAGCTATGCTAAATGGATTAAACGAAGGCAAATGCAAATGAAGGAATTAAATGAAACCCTCGCCATCCATTTCTTATTATTTTAATAAAATGTCTAATTTCTGGACTAACATAATTATCCGTTTTATCCAGCGAAAAAATTAACAGGCCCTGGCGCAGAGGCAGGTTTGCTTCTGCATTACTGACATCTACTGCCATTCTCTCCCTAAATTGTGATTATTAACCGTGTTTTACACAACAAATTAAACAAACATTATTTCATGAATAATGAATTGCCTAATTAATTGTATAATCAATCGACCAAAATAGTTTTTTTTTAAATCTGCAACGCTGATTGCAAATGTATCAGTGCAAGCTTTTTATCCATGTCCACTTTTACCCACTTTTACTTGGACTTGCACCCCTAAAGAACTGGTAGTGCCCCTACTTGGGACTTGTCACTTGAGATTTGAATTAAAACCAGCTCTGCGAATGAAAATAATATTTTTTTCATGGACATATTTTGTTACTACACAGCGAGGGCATATTTGCTTCGCTCATTAGGTCTGGAAAGTCTGCATTCAGCAGTGTTTGAGGGGCGCTGTAAGTCAACCTGAATTACAGACAGTCGGATTGGAGTGCCATATTTCCAAAGTAAACACCATGAGCCAACGTAACGCTACCAGTTTCATTGAAATAAAAACGTCTTGCGTTCAAATAAAATGTATTCCAGAGCAGCATAAGTATTATTATATCAATTAGTCCGCTCTAGAAATGTCCAAAACAACATCCTCCGGTTTTGTCATCCACTAAATCACTTGCTGGGGTTAGCTGATTGGCAGAGTGAAACTTGTTCAGAGCCAAGCTGCTGTGTTGGGCTGGTTCCAGACTGATCTGGAGATAAAACAGGCACTTGCTAGCCTGGCAAGCCAGACCCACATCAGAAAGATGTAGGGTCTGGCATTGCTCCATTGGCAGTGTGGGCGGGATAAACGGTTGTCTTTCAAGTTCCCTCTGCACGCAATAGGATAGCGCTACAACCAATCAGAGCAACGAAGAAGGTGACGTAGTCAGAGCGACGGCTCTGACTACGTAATTAATCAAAACTCCGAATACATCTTTCTTTTCGAGGAAAGACTTCTTTGTTCTTTTCTCAAAGAAAATGTTAACTTCAAGTCTTGAAGAGTCGCGGCCAAACCGAGTCGAAAGACAGCTGTTCGCCAGCAGCAGCAGCCATTGTTTACCTCTAACACGGAACCGTCGCAACTCTGTCGTCATGGTAGCCCGGCTTCCGATTCCGCCCCTCACGATGTGATTGGCCTGACAGATTTTCTGTTTCCATCACCAAAAAACGACGACGAAGGGCCCCCCTGGCTGCAAATTAAATTTGCTGCTGCTAGGGGCGTCTAGATTTCTAGGTGAGGCACTTGCGAGATTTAGGTTGGTTTCGAGAGATTAACTATGTCCACGAATTTCACATGCAGTTTTAGTGCCGTGTTATGGGTCGAGTCGATGGCAGAGTAATATTCATAGTGCTGGGTGCTGTCATGCTCATGCTTGATCACGTTCCAAAGGTCTAGTTGACCAATCAGGTTGCTCGGTCAGAGCAACCTGATTGGTGGGACACCTCTTCTTTTTAACAGTTCCAACTCAATGCACTACAAATCCAGCATTAAACATTGTCAAATAGAACTAGACAAAGAAACAATATACTGAAAGTGCCGCAGAATAATATTTTAATTTCAGCTGATTTAGATGGATAAAAACCAATGCTATTATAGCTGAAAGTAACTAATATCTAGTCATTGTTGGTAACTGTGGTAATGAACATTATTTTCCAATAACGGGACATCCCGTTGTGTTTCCTTACTTAAAAACATTCTCTACTACCATTAGCCAGGCACTGTTCTAGGTAGAGGTGTGCACTGTGACTTGGCTTGGCAGGGCCTTTTGCACAATTTTGAGTTATTTATTAATGATTTATGATTTATGATTCTTTATTCTTTAACACTTATCACATAGCATACTGTCAATCTTTTTTGGGCAGTTGATGAATGATTCCCTGCAGTAGCGGAACAAGTCAGAGGCGGGCCGGGGGGCGAGGCAAATGACCGGGCCCTTTACGGTACGCGTTTGTCGACAGGGGGGGGGGGGTGCCGGTGCGTGATTGTCGACGGGGGGGGGGGCGGTTGCACGATTGTCGACGGGGGGGTGCCGGTGCGCGATTGTCGACGGGGGGGGTGCAGGTGCGCGACTGTTGACGGGGGGGGGGGGTTCGCGAAAATCATCCACAGCCGGGCCCCTAGAGACCCGGGCCCGGGGGCGGCCGCCCACCCAGCCCCCCCTCACGCTCCGCCCCTGATTCCCCGGTCCAAGTAAATGTGTACTACTGTGATGCTGAACAACATGGTCTCCACTTTTCACTCCACAGGGTAAACCATATCACTTTGACCGTGTGTTCCAGTCCAAGACCACTCAGGAGCAGTTCTACAATGCAGTCGCTCAGAAGATTGTCAAAGGTGAGATGTCCCATCCAAGTGTAGTTAACAACTTATCTCTTGTACATTTGTAACCTCATTTTATTGCATGCATATGGGACGCATGTATTATGTTTATTGTATATCTGCATTTTGTTGTTTAACACACTGATACAAAGAGTAAACATTGAAAAAAAACTAAAGCCCAGTTTGTCCATCTCTTTCTGCTTTCTTTGCACAGATGTCTTGGATGGATACAACGGAACAATATTCGCCTACGGGCAGACATCCTCAGGCAAAACACACACGATGGAAGTAAGAAAGTACCAAAAGCTCCTTTTCCACCTGAAATAAATAAGAGCACAACATCATGAACAAAAACCAAATCCAGACCAGCAGAACTCTCTTTGTCTTATAGGGGGTACTGCATGACACAGATATGATGGGCGTCATCCCCAGAATAGTTCAAGACATCTTCAACTACATTTACTCCATGGATGAGAACCTGGAGTTTCATATCAAAGTAAGACACCCGAAGGAGCTTCAAGGCTTTGAGACGGTAAACTGGGATCATCATCACAATGTCGGACACATTTAAATTTGAGGCTTTCTTGGCAGGTGTCATATTTTGAGATCTATTTGGATAAAATCAGGGACCTAATGGATGGTATGTATTGTTTTGCTTATATATATACAGTATATATATATATATATATGTATATATATATATATATATATATATATATATATATGTATATATATATATATATATATATATATATATATATATATATATATATATGTATATATATATATATATATATGTATATATATATATATATATATATATATATATGTATATATATATATATATATATATATATATATATATATATGTATATATATATATATATATATATGTATATATATATAATGTATAATATACATTATTATATACATACATAATATACACTGAGTATAAGTTATTAAAAATAAATTGAATTAATAGTTTATAGATGATGTTCTGTAATCCCATAGTATCGAAGACCAACCTGTCTGTGCATGAGGACAAAAACCGAGTGCCTTATGTTAAGGTGAGCCCCTGTCAAACCATATCTTGTAGTTGACGTGATTTGAAAAGTCACCCCTCCCCACACACACACACACACGTACACCCATAGTCGAGGAATTAGTGAAGCCCAACCGTTTGATGAGAGGCGAGAGCTGTGTTCCTTTTTTATGAGTCATGTGTTATCCTTTGTGTGTGTGTTTTTTTAAAATTTTTTATTTGGGGTTGTGTGATCTCTTTGAAGTTACTTCAGACACTTACCTGCCCATCTGGGTGAACAAATACACATCTATATTATGTCTATATATCTCCTTTAAAATACTAAGAACTAGCTCCCTCAAGTTAATATCACTACATATTTCAATGCAGTGGGATTGTGTAATATTTCCCATTCCGTGTATAATTGCTTCTTTGTAAAGCCAGCCCACTGTTTTCAAGTCCCTATTGAAAACAGCGGTTCCTTTGCGCTTGTGTTTGCATGTGTGTGTGTGTGTGTGTGTGTCCCCAGGGCGCTTCTGAGCGTTTTGTGTGCAGCCCAGAGGAGGTCATGGATGCTATAGATGAAGGCAAAAATAACCGAAGCGTGGCTGTCACAAGTAAGTAGCAACACTGAGCCTCTCAGTCCTGCTGCCGCTCATGGGTTCAGTCTCACCGGGTCTTCTGACCACGACCACACCCCCCGGCAGCCACACATACACACACACACACACGGGGAACAGTCTGCTGCAATGAGAGCTATATATAACTGCTTGCACACTTTGACATTAAAAACAAGTAATCTCATATGGTAAAAAAACCCAAATGTTACACTTGCTTCAGACTGTAATGTGTGTGTGTGTGTGTGTGTGTGTGTGTGTGTGTGTGATCGTGCACGTCCTCAGACATGAACGAGCACAGTTCCAGAAGCCACAGTATCTTCCTCATCAACATCAAGCAGGAGAACGCCCAGACCGGCCAAAAACTTACCGGAAAGCTCTACCTTGTTGATTTGGCCGGGAGTGAAAAAGTATAAATCCCTACCAATATCTCTCTCGCTCTCTCTCTCGCGCTCTCTCTGTCTCCGTGTTCTCACCTTAGCCTAGGCGTGAGTTCAATTTCTTAAAAATGTTTTACATCTGACATGGATAGCATGACATATTGCATTCATAAACTGTATGTATTGGCTTGAATATGTCAGAAGAATTTGGGTTTTTGCAACAGCAAGTATTCCATATGTTAAAGGGGCTATAGATGATATCCTGGACATTAATATAGCAGCAAACAACTATTGGCTATGTAGAGATATAGTGGAGTAATGGCGTCCTGACCAGAGAATGAAGAATCCCTCTGTGTGTGTCTGAGCTTCTATTTTCTTTGTTTTGGTATCCGGGCCGGCCGCGCGTTCATGATAACGCACGCGCCGTGCATGAGGTGAGTTAAGAAGGTATAGAACACTCCCAATGGTTGTGGTTTGAGATGCTGGTGCTCTAGTGCGACATCTTGTGGCTAAATATATCGTCTATAGCAGCGGTTCCCAAACTTTTTTTCCTGCGCACCCCCTTCTACATCCCAACCGGGTTGCCGCACCCCCAATCCCCACTTAAAAAAACAAACAAAAAAAAACGCAACAAAGCTTTGTTTTATCGCCATATAAAGACATGTTTAATCATGCGCAAATAACCAGAACACGCATGACAATAACAACATCAACAAAGTTTCAATATAATGCAACAAAGCTACGCACAAGCTTCCACTTTTAAGAGGATGAGTGACAGACACGGCTCAGTGACAGGCCTACGATTATTTTCAGCCGCGTAAAAGAAAAATTGCAGCAATATAGGCCTATTAAATGACCGTGGACCTAGCATCATTATAGCACAACGGTTATGGAAAATACGACAGTATATTGAATTAAATTGCAATGAAGTTACAAACGATCCGCAACATTAAGAGAATAGGCTCCGAAACAGATAAACCGGGGGCCGGGATCCCACCTCGGCCGGCGCTCGCCGGCGCGGATTTCCCTTTCGTAAACGGTCGTTGCCATCTGAAAGGGTCGATGCCATTCAACGTCGCTCCTGACGTCACGACGTAAGGTCGGTCCTGTTATTAGGAAAAAATGGCGCAACATAGCGGTGCTAATGACTCTGCAGGTGCAAAAAAAAATCCATTAAAAAGCCGACAGGATGGAATACATTTTTCCAGGCAGTTGCGGTAAAATTTAGCATTATATTGTATTATTATATATCGAACAGCTAAGGGGATTTATTATACAGTACAAAGCACAGACTCGAGTGGCTTATTGCTTTTCTTAAACGGTTACTACGTTGATCTAGCAAGATTTCATTAAACAAAGGTACAGCAACGAAAAATGTAACGATATATTCATAGATAATCATTCTTCCGCCAAGAAATATATTCCCTCCATATGAATGGTTACGGTCGTTGCCACTATGACGTATTGCGTCAAAACACACCGCGTACATCACAGCGTGGTAACTATGGTTACTATGATGACACAAAGACTGGCTAAGATGGCAGACACAAACGGAATGAAAGAACTTATAGAGTCGGCAATTCAAGATATAAATACAAAATATTCGTACAATACAACAACTATTAACGCGGTGTGTTTTGACGCAATACGTCATAGTGGCAACGACCCTTTCAGATGGCAACGACCGTAACCATTCATATGGAGGGAATATATTTCTTGGCGGAAGAATGATTATCTATGAATATATCGTTACATTTTTCGTTGCTGTACCTTTGTTTAATGAAATCTTGCTAGATCAACGTAGTAACCGTTTAAGAAAAGCAATAAGCCACTCGAGTCTGTGCTTTGTACTGTATAATAAATCCCCTTAGCTGTTCGATATATAATAATACAATATAATGCTAAATTTTACCGCAACTGCCTGGAAAAATGTATTCCATCCTGTCGGCTTTTTAATGGATTTTTTTTTGCACCTGCAGAGTCATTAGCACCGCTATGTTCCGCCATTTTTTCCTAATAACAGGACCGACCTTACGTCGTGACGTCAGGAGCGACGTTGAATGGCATCGACCCTTTCAGATGGCAACGACCGTTTACGAAAGGGAAATCCGCCTCGCCGGCCTTCACTTTCATTGCGCCGCGGGGTTTCGTAGGACCCTCTGACTCGCGCGTGCGTTAGACTCCTTGGTCCGTGTTTCAAGACGGGTCGGGTGGGTAGCCGACATCACCGCCGACCCCTTGCGCCAGTTGTACGTGAGCCGGATCCCCGCCCTGAACGACGCGACGCGGTTGGAACGCACTGAGGACAGTCCGTCCCGGTCGACAGTCGCGCCGGGGGCGAGGGGGCCCCGTCCCCGACCCCCGTGAGGGGGGAGGAAGGCGCAGCGAGATACTGCGTCCACGGCCCCGGGAAGCGGCGAGGTCGGAGCGGGGGGGGGGCGCTGTAAAGCCAGAGGCCGAAGCCGCCGGCCACCTTCGCCCCCGAACCCTTCCAATCCGACCTAGAGCCCGTCGCGGCGCACCGCCGCGGAGGAAAAGAAGAACGTTTCTATCAAAAACTAAGAAATTATAGTTTTTTTAATTTAAAATAAAAGGGATTACAAAGGAAATGTTTACTGTTCATGTTTTTTTATTGTGTGGAAAAATCCCACTTAAAAAACAGCACTGTAATTGTGTAATATTACACCAGACCGCCATTACGTTTTTCCTCTCGTGCACCCCCTGGTGGCAGCTCGCGCACCCCACACTTAGGGAATCCCTGGTCTATAGCCCCTTTAAGGTAAAACCAGAAATAATGATTGTATTTAATTATACATGATAATACATATTCGTTTAGCTCAGAATAAATCTACAAGAAACAGCACTAAATACTCATGCATGCATGGTCCTTAGCCTCTCTATATACATAGCAAAACTAAAATGTAAACACAAACAACAAAAATGTTAGCATTACATTATAGTATGGCTGCCAATAGTGCTGTTATTAGCCTCTTGGCCACTGAGGAGCTGTTAGTTGAGTTTATTTATTTTTATTTATAGTTTCGTGGACAATCCCTATCAATTGACTGTAGCAAGGAGATACAGTAAATAAGGCAGCTTTAGCCGAGGTGGCTAATTTCCAGCTGTAGTCCCAAGTTATCTTGCGGCTTTCCTCTCCTTCCCCCCAGTTTTACTGTTTGGCGCCAGTTCCAATTAAAGATGAAAGATTAACCAGTTGCTCATTTTGCTTGTGTTGTGTATATCTGCTAGATAGGCAAAACCGGAGCTGAGGGCACAGTGTTGGATGAAGCCAAGATGATCAACAAGTCCCTCTCGTCGTTGGGAATAGTCATCTCTGCTCTAGCAGAAGGCTCGGTGAGAATCCAACCATCTTTCTTCTGTGTTCTTTGTGCATTTGCACCACATTGTGACTCTTCATCATACTCCCTCTCGCTGTCAGAACTACATCCCCTACCGAGACAGTAAGATGACCAGGATCTTGCAGGATTCTCTGGGCGGCAACTGTCGCACCACCATGGTCATCTGCTGTTCCCCCTCGGCGTACAACGAAGCCGAGACCAAGTCCACGCTCCTGTTTGGACAGAGGTACATGCACGCGCACACTTGGACGCACGCATGCACACTATGAGGTGTAAAACGATTCAGCCAACTAATGTCAAATGCCTCACGAGTACCTACTTAAGATTTCTAAGATCTGACCAAACCTCTACACGCACGCCAACAATTTACATAGACTCACAGTGGAGACACAGGCGTTACACACGTGACATAGGTGTCGCACTGGCGGTGGTCATTTCATATAGATGTGGTGTTCATACAAATTGACAGGGCGCCTGCGTGTAATGTATGCTACACCTGATTTAGTGCAACATACACCACACCTACCTGTACATGTAATCTCATATGCACACATACGCCACATCAACACACTACACCTTACAGTTTGGTAGATAACTAGGGGTGCATACCTGTATAAGTACACATTGAATGTTTAATTTTGGTGCACTGCAGTGAACGCCTACATGCCTATACACAAACACGCCTAACCTAGAACTTATATATCAAGAAAGCTCATTGTCTTTTGGGCGTGTTGGTGTATAGGCGTGTAGGCGTTGGCTGCAGCGCACCAAAATTAAATGTGCAACACTTTCAACATGTAGGCTACTTATATGCACGCCTAGTTATCTATCAAACTGTAAGGTTAAAGGTAGGGTGGAGGATGTTGGAAAAACAGTTTGAGCACACAGCATTTAGAAAAAAAACAATTAAAAAGTCCAAACCCCTTTCCTCGGCCCCCCCCCCCCCCCCCCGAAGCCACGCCTCCAGAGTACAGGAACGCGCAGCGCTTGTTCCCGAGGGTTCACGACGCTAACGTGTTAGCTTATTTTACTTATAACTATATAATTTGTTTTCTTTCAGCAGCCCGTGCTATCTGATATGCAGCTAACCAGCCAGTAGCCTCTGAGGGCGCGCGATTCGTTCGTGCCCGAAGAGGAGTACGCGCAGAGGAGGGAGGGGGGAGGGACAAATGGCAGTTGAGTTTGACAGACAAGTCACCATCCAAACATCTTGAACGTGACGCTCATAATGATTGGATGGAGTTTTTTCAGTCCTGCCCATCCCACAGATGACTATTTTTTTTCGGTGTATGTGTCATATCATTTAATTCATTGGTTTCAATCTGTGTGTGAAGGAGATTTTAAGCAATATGGTAAAAAATGCTGCAGGAAAACATCATCCACCCTACCTTTAAGTGTGTTGATGTGGCATTTGCTACAGCTTGCCAAAGTACATGTATACATGAGTACACACACACACTAGCCGTAGCAGGTACGTGGTGAAGGTACTGTGTGTTAGTTGGCTGAATCGTTTTATACCTCATACGCATGCATGCACACACACACACACACACACACACACACACACACACACACACACACACACACACACACACACACACACACACACACACACACACACACACACAATGTATAGCATGTGCATGTGTTGCAATAAAATGTTGCATATTAAAAGGACATTAATAGGAAACATACAATCTAAATAACAACAACTAACCCTGTCTGTCTGAATGTAGGCACATAAGCTTGTCTCTTCTCCTGTGCACATCTACTAGTTGGTCACAGCTGTTATTAATTGTAGTGAGTGCTGCACTGTGTGGCTTACAGGGCCAAGACCATCAAGAACAATGTGACGTTGAACGTGGAACTGACGGCGGAGCAGTGGAAGAAGAAGTGGGAGAAGGAGAAGGAGAAGAACAAGACGCTGAAGAATACCGCCACCTGGCTGGAGAACGAGCTCAACCGCTGGAGGAAAGGTAACGCGCGCACGCACCCGCACACACCCGCACACACACACACACACACACACACACACACACACACACACACACACACACACACACACACACACACCCAGACACCCAGACACCCGCACACACACATGCGTGTCCATGGATCACACAGAATTAAGAACATATCTATATCTAATATCTAGATATCTGATAGTATATTTGTTAGTTGCCAATAGTGGCTATCTTGTTAGTAGCCTAAGTATAGTGAAGGGTAGTTGAGTATAGGCTTTACTTTTTACCGTCTAGTTAACATGTAAAATAGCAATGGACAAAATAGAAAATGTTGATTAGCGTTCATTAGTTAGTAAGTATAGCCTATTGTTTTTACATTGCAGTTATGAACATTAGGATAGTAGTTTACAATGAAACACAATGTAGCCTATCAAACTATACAATGTATTATATGACAAATTGTCCATTAAAGGATTATATTTATATATAGTGCGCAAAAGAGACATGTTTTAGTGATGACATAATGATCATTGATTTATGCAAGTAATTTCCTCTTCAGCTGTGTGTGTTCTAGTCACTGGGCTGGGTCATTAGTGCTGAGTCACACTTGTCCCATTTTAGCCTTTTAATGGACTTCTAATGCTTTGTTTTTTCCCATTAATGTCAAAGGTTAATATTTCTATTTTCATTGTTATGTATCATTGTTATTCTTCTAATGCAGTGAAGTAATTTCTCAAAATGGCTACACAGTGATTTTTCATCCTCATGAATAATTTGACTATCATTATCAAATGACTTCATTTGGGGGTATTTGGAAGTTTCTTTTTTGTCGTCCCTTTTTCGCCATATGCTTTGTTTTGTCGCCCCCTGCAGGCGAGAGTGTGCCAGAGGAGGAGCAGTTTGACAAGGAGAAGGCCCAGGCGGAGGTGCAGGCCATTGAGAATGTGCTCAACAACGACAAGATTGCGCCCACACCTGCCCTCAGCACCCTCCCTGGGGTCAAGCTCACCGGCCCGGAGAGGGAACAGTGTGAGTCGGAGCTGGCTAAGCTCTACAAAGAGATGGACGACAAGGTGAAGTGGAACACAATACTACAAATCACACAACTAATATCTGTGTTAATTTTGGTTTAAAATTTGGACTAAAATGAATCTATATTTATACATTGAATTTCAAATGTTAAGATTCAAGAATATTTACTTGAATATTATAATATTATATTTACTTACAGAAAACGTAATTGATTTTTAAAATAAACACCCCCAAAAAATTCTTCCTCCCACTATAAGTTTCTCCACCATTGAAAAGTGTTGATTTCACACACCTGTGTTGAGGCTATGATAATGCTATATGTGCACATGTGATTAACAGGCAAGAGTTCGCAAACCAATCAGAGAAGAGGTGCCCCGAATGGTCAAAAATTAACTGCGAGCTGTCTACAATCTAAATACTATATGCCATATACCCACTATGAAAGCTCCAGGATTTCCGTATACCCACCTAAAAATGTGCAAGGATACTTACCAATGTAGTTTTGTGACAAAACCTTTCACCTCAGCACGTTGTTTTCGCAAATACCGGGTCGAGGGATGTGACAGCAAACTGAACAAATGTTGCCAAACATGTAGAGGGGAATAGTTAGGGATGCAATGACTGGGGATACTGGGCATCGGTATTACAAAAGGAAACTATTACATTTGATTATATGTTGGGTTAATTCGGTGTTGGCTGTGTATTATCCATACAGTCTATGGTATTATTATTATTATTATTATTATTATTATTATTATTATTATTATTATTATTATTATTATTATTATTCTAACCTTTATTTAACCAGGTTTGTCCCATTGAGATCCAAGATCTCTTTTGCAAGAGAGACCTGGCCAAAAATGGCAGCACATAAAGATTCAACACAGTCACATTGATCAAATACAAATATATACAAATAACAATTGAAATTTTCAAAATTAGTGAAAAGATTTTGCAAGATTAGTCAAACGTTTGCACTCAAATAAAACATTTACACTCCTGAAGCCTGGATGTAATGGAATTCATCATGGATTTGAATTAGTGGTGGGCCGTTATCGGCGTTAACGCACTGCGATAACGCGAGACTCTTATCGCGCGATACAAAAATGATCGCCGTTAATCTATTCTCAAAGTTGGGTTAGGAGCTGGGTCTATACCGGATTTCCACCAAGGAAGGTAAGCGCTGCGGAACGGCTGCGCTGCGGAACGGCTGCGTCCTCTGCCCGGCGACCCCCCCCCCACCCGTCGGTCGTAGGTCTGGGCAGTGGCGCCTTAATGCACGGACTTACCTGGGCTTCAGCCCGGGGCCTTGGCCAATCAGGGGCCTCTTAAAACAATCGCGCACCTCTCCCCCTCCGGTCAACAATCGCGCATCCCCCCCGCCAACAATCGCACACCTCTCCCCCTCTGGTCAACAATCGCGCACCCCCCCCCCACCCGTCAACAATCGCGCAGACCTATTTTTAGTCATTATTTAGGTAGCAAAGGTACAAAGTAAATAACAAAGGGCCTAGTACTGAACCTTGTGGACAAACTCAACCTCAGAAGAGACACCTTCTAACTGGACAGCCTGGCTTCTGTCTTTAAGATAGTTTGCAAACCATCCAACTGCATGTACAGAAAACCCAGCTGCTGCAAGACGTTCAATCAAAATGTTATGGTCCACGGTATCAAAGGCCTTAGAAAAGTCTATAAAAAGAGAAAGACAACACTGTTTAAGGCTTCAGTTATGTCATTTATAACCTTCAAGGCTGCAGTGGTAGTACTATTTTTTTTTGCGCAATCCTGACTGAGAAATCGATAGGATAGAATTAGTGGCCAGGTATTCTTTTACTTGTTCACTGACAAGAAATTCAAGTGCCTTAGCCAGAACAGACAGTTTAGAAATAGGCCTATAATTGTTTAAAATAGTTGGATCTCCTCCTTTCAAAAGGGGGATAACAAATGCAGATTTCCAGACTTTTGGAATTACATTGATCAATATACTAAGATTAAAAATGTAACACAATGGAACAGCTACAATTTCAGATGCCAGTTTTAAAAACAGAGGCTCCAAATTATCTGGTCCCGGTGATTTTTTAGGATCAAGGTCTTTAAGAGCTTTAGCAACCTCTGCTGTAGAAAAAGGTGTGTAATTAAAAGCCTGAATGTTACCAGGGGTCCTATCAACCGGTGGAGGGTTATTAGAGGCCTTTTCACTAGGTGTGGGTTGTTTAGAGGGATTTTTAGAGTTAAAGAGGAACCCAGAGAAAATAAAATGTTTGTTAAAACAATTTAATATGTCTGTTCTGTCAGTTACTCTGCTTCCATCAATCAGCATACTGGAAGGAAGATGAAGTAAGTTAGAGGTAGACGATAAAGATTTAATTGCTTTCCAGCATTTCTTTGGATTTTTCAGACTTTCAGTAGTCATGGACAAGTAAAACTCAGCCTTTGTACGTCGGAGAAGAGAGGTAAATTTATTTCTCAATTGTCTAAAATAAAGCCAGTCAGTTTCCAAGCCTGATTTACGTGCCCTGGCCCATGCAGAATTTTGCTCATGCAGAACTTCTGCTAATTCGGTTGTGAACCATGGATTATCACGACCTTTAATTCTGAATTTGCGCAGGGGGGCATGTTTGTTAATGATATGACTGAAACTTTCATGAAAGTAACTCCAAGCTAATTCAACCTCATCAAAAAGAGCAATCCTTTCCCAGTCGAAATGATAAAGGTCATGCAAGAAAGCCTGTTCAACAAACATTTTCATATAAGCCACGCTTCTCTACAAAGCGTGGCTTACTTTTAGGAAGCCTTGTGTCTCTCACGACCGCTATCACACAGTGATCACTCAGATCATTTGGAAAGACACCCGTTGTCACATATTTGGAAGGCATATTGGTTAAAACTAAGTCAATGAGTGTTGCTTTTTGGGAACATTTGGGGTTGGGTCTGGTAGGGGAATTAATTAATTGTGTGAGGTTAAGAGAATCACATTGTGCTTTCAGGTCGTCGGACACAGGCATGAACCAGTCCCAGTTTAAATCTCCCACCAAAAGTAATTTGCTGTATTTCAGCTGTGATAAGAACTTAACAAGGGAAGACAATGCATTTTTAGGAGCAGATGGTGGTCTATAACATCCTACCAGCATGATACGGTGATTCTTTGTTAATTCTATTTCAAGAGCAAGCAACTCAAGTTCTTTAGATACTGACTCTTTAAGCACTAAATTAACATCAAAATTGCTACTGATATACATCGCAACACCGCCCCCTTTTCTTGGACGATCAGCACGATAAACATTATAGCCATTGATAGAAATATCCTTATCGAGCACAGATTTGGTGAGCCAGGTTTCAGATAAGACAATGACATCAGCATTTGTTGAGTTTATCCAGACCTTTAACAAGCAGTACATTTACATGACACTCAAGAAGGTCGACTTATTGGCTTAGTCCAACTATGATTGGATTACTAAGATGCATGTATACACCTTAGTCGAGCTATACTCGAATCGAATTGGCTTACTTATAGTCGAGTTAAGACCCCTAGATAATGCGATTCATAGTCGAGCTAAGCGTGCATGTAGCCAATCGAATTGGCTTACGCGTTGATTTGCGTTCTGCGCATGCTCGAGATCTTTTCCCGGGGCCGTGAGCCGGAAGTAGAAGGAGACGATAGTCTTGTTGTTGTCGCCGCCGTCGGATAAGGGATAATGAGAAACTGTGATTTATTTAAAAAGTTCGGGCACATCTGTCAAAATAAATGTTTTTTTCTCCCGACGTGTTTACGATCTTTATTCATTCATTGCGCCGCGGCGGGGAATGTATACGGACGGGCGGCGGAGGGGCTGTTCTGGTGGGAGAAATATGTTTTCAGTAGACAGCTGTCAACTAACTTTGGGTCGGCGATTTATTTAAAAAGCTGGCGCAGAAGATGGAGGAAGCCGGTGTCGTGCCAATGTAGTTACCCCCTATAAGGAGTGTATCATCATCAACGTGCATTCAGTACACTCTACGCTTCGATTTAACCCAAGGCTGAATTAAAAGTCCATGTTTTTCTAAATGTTGCTCATCAACAAGGTTGTAAAATAACTACGATCTTTATTCATTCATTGCGCCGCGGCCGAACTGACGGCGGTATTCTCTGATATTATGAATCTTACAGACTGCTTTGGGTTCTCCGACTCTCTGGTACACAACAAGTAAAGACTCCTTGTCGGGTTTATCTCGCCCATGGGGAAGAGGAATTGGGGGAAATTAACTTTGGCTTTGACTCTCTGGAGTCCAGATTGAAACGTGACATGGAGGAGAAAGCGATGTTTCAGCAGACAGCAGTCAGAGCAGCCGGAGGAGTCGGCATACGACCGAGAGGTCGGAACAATGGAGCGTCGGAGAAATGATACCCGAAATGAACTGACAGCTGTCTGCTGAAACATCGCTTTCTCGAATGAGTTTGTTGTTGCTGGTGACGTAAAGAGGTCAACCGGTGGCTCTATTACCACTAGTTGAAATGGGCACAGCGCCACCTATCGTACCGGGGCATTACACGCTTCGGCCAATGAATCGATTTACTCATCGCCATGTATACGCGGACAATTGCAGTTGTCCAATTGAGGAGCATAGTCGAGCTATGGCTTTATTCGAATTAAGCTGTGCATGTAAACGTACTGAAGTCCATCTTGTTTAGTAGACTCCTTACATTTATATGGATTAATCCAAGACCAGTTCTAGATTTAAAGTCTGCAGGGGTGTAACAATGTGCCGGTGTATCAGGGCCCGGATTAGTCTCAACATTCCCTGAGAGCAGTAGCAATAGTATAACTAAACGTTTAAGCTTGATGCTACAACCTTTTACATCCCACACTTGGCTGGGGGGGGTAAATGTTAGCAGTAGAGGAGGTTGTAGAATTACAGAAATGCTCACTCAAGACAAGGAGACAGCAAAACTGCAGGGACATGTCAGATTTAAGCAGCCACTTGGATATGTTCAAAGACACGGCTATCCTATGCTCATGTGAAGTTGTCAGAGTAACTCTGCAACAGTCATTGTGGGGAAAAGTCACATTTTCATAGCTAGAACTGTGGCCTACCCAAACAAATATATCCTCCTGGGATGATGTTATAGGAAAAGGAGGAATGCCACACATGTGGGGCCACCACCCAGCTGGTCCAACCAAGGAAATAAAGCCTAATACAATGATTAGCGACATTGTAAAAGAAGACAGTTAGACTGAAGGCTTCGCTGGAGGCTTGGGTTGGATTGATGACTGCAGAGCAGGGTGGATGGAACAGGCCTCAAGCAGCAGAGCAGGGTGGATGGAACAGGCCTCAAGCAGCAGAGCAGGGTGGATGGAACAGGCCTCAAGCAGCAGAGCAGGGTGGATGGAACAGGCCTCAAGCAGCAGAGCAGGGGGGATGGAACAGGCCTCAGGCAGCAGAGCAGGGTAGATGGAACAGGCCTCAAGCAGCAGAGCAGGGTGGATGGAACAGGCCTCAGGCAGCAGAGCAGGGTGGATGGAACAGGCCTCAGGCAGCAGAGCAGGGTGGATGGAACAGGCCTCAGGCAGCAGAGCAGGGTGGATGGAACAGGCCTCAGGCAGCAGAGCAGGGTGGATGGAACAGGCCTCAGGCTCACAGTTCCAAGAAGCTCAGAACAGGCCGCGGCTAGCAAACCAGTCCACAAGCAGAAGGAGCAGGCCAGAGCATACAAGGCAGAGCAGCCTTCCAAAGCAGACAAAACATGAACAATCCACAGACCTTCAAGAGTTGGCTATTCATTAGCACAAAAACCTTTGGTGAAAAATACTAAAATCCAATAAAAAACATTAATTATGTTATAATATTATTATTAATATATTAATAATAAATATAATAGTATTATCCGGTAAAGCTCCTTTCCTTAGTGCATGAGTGAGAAGGGGTCAAGAAGGCACATGGTGGACCTTGAATTTGTAACCAGTTCAGTTACAAAATGCTCGTCCACAGAAGAGAAAGCTGAAACAGCTAACAAGAAAGGGAGGGGTGGTGATAACATTAACTTGAGTGTACATATGATGTAACTGCTGGTAGCAAGGACGAAATTTTGATTTCAGAGGTGGGGGGGGACACAAGTATTTTTGATAAAACTCTAACTCTTTCAGTTCACTGTGTTTTCTAGTAGTTCTTCTAGTTTTCTATTGCTACTTTAAGTAAAGCATGTAGCAAAACATTACAGATTACAGATTATCATCACCCTAACATTTGTCACAATGCTCATGACTAACATGTTTATTCTTTCAACCACACCTGTGAGCCTCCAGCCTCTCCTCATACATCTCCTCCAGCTTTTCCTCCTCTCCCTCCTCCAGCCTCTCCTCCATCTCCTCCAGCTTCTCCTCCTCTACCTCCTCCAGCCTCTTCTCCTCCATCTCCTCCTGCCTCTCCTACTCTCCCTCCTCCAGCCTCTTCTCCTCCATCTCCTCCTGCCTCTCCTACTCTCCCTCCTCCAGCCTCTCCTCCTGTATCTCCTCATCTCTGCATCTCTACTATCCGTCACCTGACAAAAATATATTGATGCCTGACATGGGACAATTTGGGGTGCAACAATCAACAGTTGCTGCCTTTCAACATAAAAATAATACATGAAAATAAGTGTATCTCTTTGGCATTAAATATAAGCTTTTTTTTTAAAATCTTTGCATTGTTGAGGCTATAACAATAATAATAATACATTTTATTTATCAGCACTTTCAATAAAACTCAAGACACTACAAGATTGAGAGATTTGTAATTGATGAGGAGGATCTTGAAGTGGATATGCTGCTTTATTGGGAGCCAGTGAAGGTGTTGCAGGATGGGTGTAACGCATTTCTTTGAGTAACTTACACTTTGACTTCTAAAGAAGTTTCTTATGTCCACTTTTCTTTTTTTAGACATCCTGGCTGCGCCTAATTACCAAACACACATACACACACACGCACACACGCACAATTATGGACACATCGATTCAAACGTTAATGTAAATGAAACCTCTGATAAACATATATTAACATATACATTTTAAACCACAAACTACGGAGTATGTTTTGGACATTATTTAACCTTGTCAAAGACGAACAGGCAGAACAAACGCCCAACTTACAGTGGCCGCAGATTCATCGGGAATCCTGACCGCAGGTGTGTAAACAAGATGGAGTGACAGCGGGGACGGCCAATCACACAAGAAACGGCAGAGCCAATCGAGGAGCTTGTGGGCGGGTCTAAACTAAGGGAAAGAGGCTTCAGCTTGAGCGGCAGTTTTCCGCTTGGCCCTAGTGCTTGACCTGTCTCTGTTTACTATAGCGTAACATTGTTTTTGGACAGTAAAAAGTGCGGGGGACCAAAACGGCCTTTTGAAAAAGTGCGGGGGACATGTCCCCCCCATAAATTACGTCCGTGGCTGGTAGATGGAAATCATTTTGCTCTGAAGAAAATACATAAAATCACAGCACAGTTTAGTAGAGGCAGCAAAAAGAGATTGTTTAGCCCATAGATGTAGCTTATTGACGGTGCGAAAAAAAGGGCTCTGGGGTTACCTTGTCCTTTTGCAATGATGGCATGCTCTTGAGGTTCCTGTATGTGATCATGCGAGAGGCACAAAGTCGATGTGAGGGGGCAGAGATTCTAGTATTGAAAAAGACGTGTAATGAATGAAAAGAAGCGTTATGATCCAATACTGTTAAATTCCTGCCGTGTAGGTTGGAGGGAGAAATACCAGAGGATCAGACCAAGTTCAGTGTATGACCTTTAGCATGTGTGGGGAAGTTGACGTTAGAGACTGAACCAGTACATTTCAGAGCAAGACATTCAAACGATACAGCTTGTTGTACAGGCACAGTCAGGGCTGCCCCTGGCCAAATTGGGGCCCTAAGCAGAATTTTATTTTGAGCCCCCCCCCCCCCATTACAAAATGACTATCACGAAATGCCATTTAGGTTTAGGTTACCTTTATTAATAGGAACAAATCAAATCTGTCAACAATGGCACAAGCCTGGATGCAAAGTCATCAATGAGAACATCATATGAGAGCTGCTGTGCCACTTCTGCGTTGATGCTTATGATAGCCAGGCCACTCAAGCGTTCTTGCGCCATTGATGAGCGGAGGTAAGTTTTGATGAGCTTGAGTTTTGAAAAGCTTCGCTCAGCAGAGGCAACTGTAACAGGGAGAGTTACTGCAATGCGGAGGGCAATCCATAGATTTGGATACAGTTCCTGCAAATTATTTTCATGGAGAAATGACAACATCTCCAGAGCAGTTGTTTGTGTTGGCAGTTCTGGGAGGTTCATGATTTCCTGGGCTATCTCTGCACCATCAATATCAGACTCTCCCGCTGCGGTCAATGTCTTCTCCACCTTGGTGCAGTGTTTCTGTAAGGTGTCTTTGGGCATCCCTTGAAGCTGTCTGAAATCAAGCGGTACACCACATTTCTCCTTCACCTCAGTAAATGTCTCAAATCTGTCTTGCAGTGATCTGAGAGCAACAACAGTGTTGAAGAATGTCACCTCAAGCTTCTACATGGCATCATTCATGGGCTCATCTGCAGCCTCATAGGCAAACTGCCTTTTAGTACTCATCAGTCTCTTCTCCCTTAGTTCTGGCTCTATGTTAAGGGCCTCACAAAGTTCCTTGGCAGTTGACTGAGCATCAGCAAACCCAGCCTGTCTGTACTCAGAGAGAGAGGTTTTTGCACGTTCAATGAGTTTGACAGCAATGTCAATTTGCATTGAACTTGACTGAAGCAGCTTGAAGCTTTGCTTGATGTCTGACAGCTGCAACACTCTGAAGTCTGCTCTCCCATCTAACATCACTCCAGGACTTCAGTGTCACGTATTGTACACCCTGCTTCTTCATGTTTGCCCCATTGTCACAGGCCTGTCCTCTGCAATTGTCAAAAGGAATGTGAAGCTCTTCCAGTTTGCCCAGTATGACATTTGATATGTTCAGGCCAGTCGTTTCCTCAATTACCAGATATCCCAAGAAGTATTCTTTAACTGCTGGCTTGGGTTTCAATGCCACACTGCGCAGTATGACTGACATCTGTTCTTTATGACTTGCATCTGGGGTGCAGTCAAGGGTAATGGAATAGTCTTTTGCCTCTTGCTCACCAATTATCTGTATCAGTTCATTTTGTATTCTCTGTCCAAGATAGTGAGTGTGGGTGCTCTCATTTTTTATTCTGGCAAGGTGATTTTCTATCACAGGATTGAACTTTGCTAGCAGCTCAACTTCCTTCAAGAAGTTGCCATTATCTGGCTCATACAGGTGTGAAGAGCCTCTGAAAGCCAGATTCCTTGATGCAAGTGACAGGATATTACTATTGAGACGTGTGAGGACATTTCTCCATCTTTTCCTCTCTTCCTCAAGTAGAGTCAGTTCCTGCTGGTCAATTGTCTTGCCCTTCCTCAGACTCGGCGCACAAATTCAACCCGATCGACGTCTGATAGGTGTGCTGGCCACAGAGCAGGATCAACTGCTTGTGCACTTGGAGTAGTGATATAGCATCTGTAGCTGAAGAGATGTTGCTTGATGGCCCTTGTGACCTACTGGGCGCTGGCTCCGTGTCACCCTGAGTAACACACTTCAGCATCGACCCTGTTATGACAAGAAATCAATCATACAAGCAGATTATTAAGATTTGTTTTGCTCTTAATGGTAAATTACACAATGAAATTAATATAAATACTAGCCTCACAAAGATTAAAATGCAAATATGACTACAACTAATAATAATATGCATTATGATTTGATGATATTTCTATATTTAAATATTTTTATATACTTATTTTTACATTTTTGTACTTAATATTCCTACACTGCTTTTTGCTGCTGCAACGCTTTAAATGTCTCCATTGTGGGCCAAATAAAGGATTATCTATCTATCGTATTTTATGTAATCTTATATGACTGTTATGAATTAAATTCACCAAGAGATGGCGACATTTTACCTCCATAAAAATAGCCCAAAACGTCTATTGCTAGCATAGATTGATAGGCTATGAACCTGAGCCAACATAAGACCACCAACTGGTCAATTAACCACTCCTTTTTCAACAGAGGTGAATGTACACTCACCGGCCACTTTATTAGGTACACCTTGCTAGTACCGGGTTGGACCCCCTTTTGCCTTCAGAACTGCCTTAATCCTTCGTGGCACAGATTCAACAAGGTACTGGAAACATTCCTCAGAGAGTTTGGTCCATATTGACATGATAGCATCACGCAGTTGCTGCAGATTTGTCGGCTGCACATCCATGATGCGAATCTCCCGTTCCACCACATCCCAAAGGTGCTCTATTGGATTGAGATCTGGTAACTGTGGAGGCCATTTGAGTACAGTGAACTCATTGTCATGTTCAAGAAACCAGTCTGAGATGATTCGCGCTTTATGACATGGCGCGTTATCCTGCTGGAAGTAGCCATCAGAAGATGGGTACACTGTGGTCATAAAGGGATGGACATGGTCAGCAACAATACTCAGGTAGTCTGTGGCTTTGACACGATGCTCAATTGGTACTAATAAGCCCAAAGTGTGCCAGGAAAATATCCCCCACACCATTACACCACCACCACCAGCCTGAACCGTTGATACAAGGCAGGATGGATCCATGCTTTCATGTTGTTGACGCCAAATTCTGACCCTACCATCCGAATGTCGCAGCAGAAATCGAGACTCATCAGACCAGGCAACGTTTTTCCAATCTTCGATTGTCCAATTTTGGTGAGCCTGTGCGAATTGTAGCCTCAGTTTCCTGTTCTTAGCTGACAGGAGTGGCACCCGGTGTGGTCTTCTGCTGCTGTAGCCCATCCGCCTCAAGGTTCGACGTGTTGTGCGTTCAGAGATGCTCTTCTGCATACCTCTGTTGTAACGAGTGGTTATTTGAGTTACAGTTGCCTTTCTATCAGCTCGAAGCAGTCTGGCCATTCTCCTCTGACCTCTAGCATCAACAAGGCATTTGCGCCCACAGAACTGCCGCTCACTGGATATTTTCTCTTTTTCGGACCATTCTCTGTAAACCCTAGAGATGGTTGTGCGTGTAAATCCCAGTAGATCAGCAGTCTCTGAAATACTCAGACCAGCCCGTCTGGCACCAACAACCATGCCACGTTCAAAGTCACTTAAATCACCTTTCTTCCCCATTCTGATGCTCGGTTTGAACTGCAGCAGATCGTCCTGACCATGTCTACATGCCTAAATGCATTGAGTTGCTGCCATGTGATTGGCTGATTAGAAATTTGCGTTAACGAGCAGTTGGACAGGTGTACCTAATAAAGTGGCCGGTGAGTGTATATGCAGTTAACAAGACATTCAATAAATGATAATCAGGGCCACTGGAAAATGTAATCTCCAGTCCACATCTAGACAGTCCACATCGAGACAGAATAATCCTTCTGTCTCATGATTAGCAGGCTAGCAGCTGGGGTGTTTATGCCACAAAGTTTTTCTTTTTTATTTCAACATACCCACCTTCAAGTGAAGCACGAGCCTCCTCTTGACTCTTAGACTTTTTCTTTCTTTTACTTGCTCCCGATGCGTACTGCCGTTTGGAGGCCATCTCTCCACCTGCATCCACCTGCTTGTCGGTGCATCTGACCGCTGATTGGTCAGATGCTGCGTGCTGTCAATCATTGCGGCAACGTGTGCAGTGTCAGATTACTCGTGTCTTTTTTTCTCTCTCCTGCCTCGGGCTGACTTGGTGCTCTACGCGCGCCTCACGGCAGCGATGCGCGTCCTTTGCGCATTTGCGCAAAATGGAGCCCCCCATGGATCGTGGGGCCCTACGCACAGCGCGTGTTCTGCGTGTAGGGAGGGGCGGCACTGGGCACAGTTATGACCTTATATGCTAATCAAATTTAGCAGGTTTACCCCTGCAGTCCTTTTCCTGCCCCATCTGGATTTAAAAACTATTGACTGGATTTCCTGAGCAGCAGAGAGAATAAAATCAGTATCATTATCAGCAGATTTGTGGTGTTTTTCCATACACGTGCTGGCCTGGTTTGACTTGGTTGACTCGGAGATGCAAATTAACAAGTATAGCGGAGGCTTTTTAAACATGCCGCTAAATCGTAACTGAATGACGACTCGATCCCTGAAAGATGACAACGCCCGTCAATGGAACTTGGATTGGTAGAAGTCTGGTCCAATCCGTGTTCCATACCCATCTGATGTCATGGCAACCTGCTTGGAGGCAGGTCGGCACGCTTTGGCCCAACTCCAGAGAAGGTCCAACTTGGGCACGGCTCGTTTAAACTGGTAATGGAAACACAAATCAGTGCAGCATGGTTTGACTCATCACGGCCAAATAGTGCCAATGGAAAAACGCCATTGGTTGGGCTGTGATTAAAACATACCGGAATATGAAAAAAGTTGTGTTCAGTCTGAAATTCTTGAGGGACTGGGAGTGGAGTTGATTTGCTGATTTTTGAAGAAGCACATTGTTAAAAACCCTTTCTGCCACCCTCCCCTCTACTTTCTACCACCCTCCCATCTACCCTCAACCACCCTCCCATCTACCCTCTACTTTCTACCCTCTACAATCCTCCCATCTACCCTCTACCACCCTCACATCTACCCTCTACCCCCCCCTACACTTGTGAAGGATGATGAGATCAATCAGCAGAGCCAGCTGTTGGAGAAATTGAACCAACAGATGCTGGACCAGGAGGAGGTACACACACACACACACACACACACACACACACACACACACACACACACACACACACACACACACACACACACACACACACACACACACACACACACACACACAGTAGGTTGTAGTAGTGTATTGTAGTACAGAACAACCTAATCCCCATTTGTCTATTAAGAAGATCATTTGATGAGGGCAAATACTGGCAGATTTGGTCATGTAAACACTAACAGGCTATGTTCTCCAGAATTTACATATACAGTAAATGGCCTGCAAATAAACTATATAATTTTCATTGTTTCGGTTGTTTCTTTTTCTAAGAAATTTTGATTAAAAAGAATATGGGGGCATTATTGTAGCAGAACTATTTACATTTACATTTAGCAGGAAAGAGCCAAGCTGTTAACCCACACACAGCAAGCACAGAAAGAGGGGAGGTAGGAGAACACATTTCCCACATTTTAATTGCTTTCTGTTCCCTGGCCCTTGGATGCTGTGTTCATGGGTTAAACCATAACTGCCAACCTTTAGACCTGGGAGGGATGTTTATGAAATGAATATAGCACAGTATTATAGTATTGATACAAACATCTGAATACACTTATCTACTACTAGTAACTCTTCTGATATTCTGATTGTAGAATTTCGATCATGATAGATAACCTGTTGGACCATAAGCCATCTTTTGTTGTGCCTAAGTACACAAACATGACTTGGTATCTGCTCAGCTGCTGGCCTCCTCGCACCGTGACCACGACAACCTGCAGACGGAGCTCAAGCGGTTGCTGTCAGAGAATGAGGCGTCCAAGGAGGAGGTGAAGGAGGTGCTGCAGGCGCTGGAGGAGCTGGCCGTCAACTATGACCAGAAGAGCCAGGAGGTGGAAGACAAGGCCCAGGAGTTTGAGGCCCTCAGCGAGGAGCTCAACCAGAAGTCGGTGAGTGGCGCCTTTGTCTCTTATCGGGTGTTCTGCATTACTACCTGCCTGGCAATCTTTCATTGTTGATTTTGAGGATTGTTAGAATTGTTGTGTAAGAGCACCATTTTAAAACATTTTGTGTTTGATCTCAGGATAAAAATCACTGAACAATTTTACGTAATTTAAGTCTTAATTGGGGGTGTTCCCTTTTGAATTATAATTCTATATGCTGTATACAATGTATTTATTCTAGCATGTAGCATGTACTCTCTACATTTTAACACATATCATTGTCAGAGTAACGTATTGCATTGAAACAAAGAGACTAGTGTTTGAATACAATTAAAATGTTTATCGAATGTTGGAGACACAGTGCCTGTACACGTCCTATCTGAAACCCATGTTCTCTCCCTCTCCAGAGTTCCTTGGCCTCCATCGACACAGAGCTGCAGAAGCTGAAGGAGATGACCAACCACCAGAAGAAAAGAGTGACGGAGATGATGTCATCACTGCTCAAAGACCTGGCCGAGATCGGCATCGCCGTGGGCAACAAAGAGATCAAGGTTGGCGTAATGCGCAATGCCATTTCAATATTAGTTTGAACATTGGAAAGGAGGCGATAGCAGGAATCAAACAGTCAACCAAATAAATGCAATAAACTTGTTTGTTTCATCTTATGATGTATGATGGCATGGTGTTACTCCTGTTCACCCTATAGTTCCTACTACTGGTCATGTTAGACCATATCTCTGTTCTAGCTGTGCCCTGTGCCTGAGTCTTTTGAATAACTAATGAATGTATCTTTATACAACCTGTCTTCTGTTACAGAAATTACACTTTTACCAAATGTCCACATCATATAATATTACTATTATTATTAATAATAATACTGTGATCATATTTTGAATTCTTAGCTACTATTGAGGTACCATCTGCATTAATAGGAGTCTATGCTAGTTATGTTAACAGAATAATAATTATGTGAAAGGGTTATAGGTAAGCTATATGTGCTGTCAGTTCTGCAACAGTATGTCTGCCTACTTAACTTTAGGTATTTTTCCATGTGTGAGACCACTTAAACAATAGTTTTGTGTAATGTATTTGTTTATTCTCAGCAACAAGAAAGCACGGGCGTGATGGACGAGGAGTTCACGGTGGCGCGTCTCTACATCAGCAAGATGAAGTCTGAGGTGAAGAGCATGGTGAGGCGCAGCAAGCTGCTGGAGAGCACCCAGGCCGAGAGCAGCCAGAAGCTGCTGGACAACGACAAGCAGCTAGCCGCATGCCAGCTGCTCATCTCCCAGGTGACTGTCCCATACAAATTGGCAGGTTTCATGGGAGCAGCGTCTTTAAATTGTGCTTGGCTTGGGCTTTTATACCTTTATGGACAGGAGAGTGGGTTGAAGAAGAGAGGAAATTACATTGCATATGACTACATATGACTGGGGAATCCAACCTGGGTTGCTACAAGACATATTGTCTCCGTGGTTATCACATCATTGTGTTGAGCCATCGAGCTAGATGGATGTTAATAGTAATATATAGAAAATGAATGTAGATGATATTGTCTGTGTTAAATCACAACATACAGGACAGGTCTTCTACTATCCTGGTTATTCTAACATGCCATCGTGTTCTCATTTCTTGCCGCTTGCAGTACGAGGCCAAGATCAAGTCTCTGACAGAGAGCATGCAGATGGTAGAGCAGAAGAAGAGACAGCTGGAGGAGAACGTGGACGCGCTCAACGAGGAGCTGGTGAAGATCAGTGCCCAAGGTGACCACTTTACTCAAGTCTTTTCTATGCTGATTATATGAAAGGTGGATGATAAAAATGTAAAAAGGTCGTTTACAAGATACGTTGCCCTTCTTATTGGTCAAAATTGTTCAAAATGTATATCATTATTTCAGTAACGAGTGGTGACTTCTGACATGAGGCATGCTGACATTACATAGAGCATATGTGTGAGATATGCTGAAAGCTGGGCAGCATGTCCCCGTCCCAGCATAGACTCAAACGAGTGAAAACACAATGGCATTCAAACAACAACATTGACATTCGAATATGAAACAACAAATATTGGAATGTTTCAACACAAATCATTTTTGTTAATTTAAAAAAATAATAAAACATTGAAACTGATCTCTAATATGGACCGCTCACCACTGCGTTATTTACTATTTAGTCATACATTTTTACTGACTACAGGTAGACTGCTGACATGGGATCGAACCTAGAACCTTTTGGCTCGGAGTCACACCCTAAACACTAGACTATCCTGCCCCTGAACAAATGGATTTCACACATAGTTAAATGTATTGAAACAAATTATCTTATCCCCTTCCCAGAGAAAGTCCATGCCATGGAGAAGGAAAAGATGCAGTCCGCCAATGAAGTCAAGGTACTGCCCAACTTTAACCAATAGTTCCAATCATGTCCCCCAAACAAGACTATCGTTTCCTGAAACGGGTCCACCGTCAGCACCCAAACTCCACTAGCTAATGGGACTGTGCTAGTATCATCAGTGAGAGGACATCTTGTGTGTGCTACACTAGTTTCATTTGGTATTGTCCAGGTTCACATATATTTAGGTTCAGGTGTCTTTCTTTATGGGGCGTTATTGTAGTATTGTAAGTATTTTGCTCTAAGAGCTGAAAATAGAGACATCAGTTACAACTCTCAATTTGCTTTTTACACATGACTTTTGCTACACCTCCGCCATTGCAGAGATCTGAATGGCGTGTGGCGATTTGCAAATGTGTGTCGTTTGTCTGAGTGCCTCAGTAGCTATACAGTGATTTTAAGTGTGGAGGGAAGTTTCTAGGTTAACTACGACTCCCATGGTGCAATTCGAAATAAAAAACATCCAATCGCTGAGTTTACGTTTTTTTCACATGAGCCGACATGGGCGTCACCATAATATAATTGGGGGGGGGGGGACACGTCCCCCCCACCCTTGCAAAAAAGTCGTTTGGACCCCCCCACATTTGCCATCAAAAATATTAGTGCATGACTGGTCTACTAGTCCAGCGTTCTTTCCATTGCTTCACAATCAAATCCGTTCCACTTTATTAGTAGGGGGAATACCCATATAAATAGAAATCCACTCCACGTTTTCCTGTTTTTTTAACACACAAAGCAGCATCACACACCAAAGCAAGCCTATGTTGAGAGTCGGATCAACGACAGTGATAGACTTCAGAAACACAGACTGAACGTTGAACACAGTCACTTCAGTCCTCTGTGTATTAGTGTTGTCAGGATACCAAAATTATCGCTTCGATACCGATACCAAGTTGAGAATTGCGATTTCGATACTTTTCCTGGACAATGAGAAACACTCTCGAATAACATTGTTGTGCTTTTCCGCGGCGCTGCGGCGGCAGTGTGAAGTACAAAACACACTGGCGCCACAGCCAGGGCTGGACTGGCCATCGGCCCACCGGGTGATGCACATCTTTGTCATAATAATTTATTTTTTTTAAAAGTCATTTGTCCTAACCGGAGGCGGTGTGTTACGATCGCCTAAACTATGACCCCCCACTTTCAGAAAGCTGGTGACGCCCTTGTGAGCCGATAACTGTGGGCAGGAGAGTTTGTTGTTGCGAAAACTGAAAACAGAATGGTCATCTGCATTCGAGGTTGAATAATGAATTTATTTTACTTACCTTTACCATTATCAGTGTCAGTGAATATGTCTTATGTGATCTTCAACATAGAAATCTATGCCATTTTGTCACTGTTACTTGCCAGTCTCCTCCAACCAGTTGGTGAATGTTTTACTCTGCTCCAAACTCAAGTTGCGTTCTTTTCGTAACGTCGAAGTGCCTCGAAGCTGTCCCTTTGACGTCACAACAAAGGGACACTGGCGGCGAGGTGTGTGTGGATGTGTGGAGCTCCATCTGGGCAGCTGTTGATGTTGATGTCCGCGTCCGAAAGAGAGTTAAGCTTCTTGACTACTAAATCTAAGTGTTTGAATTCGAGCTGAAACAGGAGGTTCACTTTAAGTATAATAAATAAATGATCCAACCTCCGTGCAGTTGACCACTCTGTTTTGCTGCATCACTGGGTGCTACCGCACAGACAAATCTCAACACACATTTGCAAAATCGCCACACATTTTTTGCAGATCTCTGCCACGGCAAAGTGTAGCAAAATTCACGTGTAAAAAGACATTTGAACCATTTGAGAGTTAGTAACTGATGACTTGACTTGTCTGTATTTCCAGCTTCCAGTATTTCTTGGGGCAAAATACCTAGATTTTTCAGCCATATCTATGTATGCTTTCACAGATTTGTCTACATATTTACAGATGTGTATACACATGGATCCTGAATACACATTTGCAGATTCCTGTAAACATTATGTAAACATTATTTAGAAATTATTTTACACATTTTTTTTACACGGACACAGACTGAGATAGTTACACAACTCCACTCACATTTGAAAATAGATCTGCTACAATAATGCCCCCATACTTAAAAAAAAGTGTATGTGTGTGTGTGTGTGTGTGTGTGTGTGTGTGTGTGTGTGTGTGTGTGTGTGTGTGTGTGTGTGTGTGTGTGTGTGTGTGTGTGTGTAGGAGGCGGTTCAGAAGCAGATCATGTCCCACAGGGAGACCCACCAGAAGCAGATCAGCAGCCTGCGAGACGAGCTGGACAGCAAGGAGAAACAAATCACTGAGCTGCAGGAGTACGACACACACCACCACACTGAACACACCAACACATTGCAACTCACCAACACACTGAACACACCACCACACTGCAACACACAAACACAATGCAACACACAAACAAAATGCAACACACCAACACACTACAACACACCACCACACTGAACACACCACCACACTGAACACACCAACACATTGCAACTCACCAACACACTGAACACACCACCTCACTGCAACACACACACACAATGCAACACACAAACACAATGCAACACACCAACACACTACAGCACACCACCACACTGAACACACCACCACATTCCAACACACACAACAATGCACTACTACACACTACTACATACTACAACACATTGCAAACTTGTGTCCACATAGTTGCAGTGGTTGTAGTTAATTATGTTTTGTCTGAGCTCCATCTTCTTAATATAATTTAATATCCACAATAACAGTCTTTGGTGCTGCAATATTAATATTTGTGTGTGTGTGTGTGTGTGTGTGTGTGTGTGTGTGTGTGTGCAGCCTGAACCAGAAGATCTCTCTGGAACAAGAGCGGTTGAGGCTGGAGCATGAGAAGCTGAAGACTGCCGACCAGGAGAGGAGTCTCAAGCTGCAGGAGCTCACGTAACGCAGACACCACACTACACCTCCCTTACTGAGAGGACCTTGTTAATGTACCTTCCCCTTCTGAAAGGACCATGTACATTGCACCTCACTAATCTACAGCCTACACTCATGCCATGTTACTTATGGGTCCTTGCCAAATTGATTTGAATTTGAATTGAAGTGTACTTATAAAATGTATTAAACTTGTTTATTTTGGGTGGCACGGTGACACTGTGGCACAGCCTTCTTCTTCTGTATTTTTGCCAACATATTACGTTTTTTTCTTCTTCTTTTTTTAAAACGTAGAGCTTACTTCATGGTGGTCCCCAATTTCAAACTAAATGAAATAACTATTTTTGAATGTATTTAACTTAACCATGTGAAAGAAAAACCTGGCTGTGTTCAAATTGGTCTAGGGCTGCAACTAACGATTATTTTCATAGTCGATTAATCTAATGATGATTTTTCCGAATAGTTGGTTAATCATTTAGTCTAGAGAATGTCATAACTAATAGGAAATGCTACCAGAGTCCAAAGTGATGAAGCATTAAGCAGAAAATGTTTGATATTTGTACTTGATGAATGACTAAAATAATTAATCGATTATCAAAATTAGATTTGATTAATTTTCTGACAAGCGACTAATCGATGCAGCCCTAAAATAGTCCACTTGTGCCCTGCATAGGGCACCATTTCATTTTCATCTGGTTCATCGAATTGAGATGGTCAGCACATATGGGTTCGTTATGCAAATTAGATGCGGTGACATCTAATATGTGTCGGCTTGTTTATGCAACCTTGTTTAATGATTGTTTATGTGACCAATACAGGCTGATAGACTTCAGGTGCATAATTCGTATCCAAATTCCCCTTATATAATTCTCTAAATAGTGTACTATAAAGTGTTCACACTATATAGCGAATAGGGAATACAGGAACAAGTGAGCCGAATCTAACGCAGTCCTTGACTGCTTGATGCTTCACGCAATAGGTGGCTGTACTGCCATGTTCCAGAGGATGGCACTGTTTTGCTGCACTGGCTTTCTAATGGAAGTGTTGTCTGTGTTCCCAGGGTGATGCAGGACCGGAGGGAGCAGGCCAAGCAGGACCTGAAGGGACTGGAGGAGACTGTGGTGAGCTGTTGACTCCCTGCTGCTGCTGTTTGCATTTGATGGGATTTGCATCATGTACTTGTAGCAAGCCTAAATTAAAATAATATTAAGCCAAATATTATGATACCAACATTACATGAGACATTCACATTTCTATTGGAACATCTGAAAGGTGCTGTAAGTAAAATGTTGAGAGTCGTAAAGAGAGAGAGAGAGAGAAGAGAGCAACATTTTAAAAATGAACAACCCGAAAAAACGTCCACTCCGTCTCCCCTCCCTCCCTCCCTCCCTACGTTTATAACAAATTATATAAATATAGCTGTTACATCTTACCCTCAGCCACTTAAAACATGGAATATGCGTCACAAATGTCGAAACCCGTCCCCACGTCAGGGGACGTGATCTTTCCACTGTCCCGTTTTCCCTGTCTCCACTGTGATATGCTTGTCCTAGCCTCCATGATCCTTTGTGTGTAGATGTGTGTGTGTGTAGATGTGTGTGTGTGTGTGTGTAACTTGTGTTAATGGTGTCCTGACCTGTCCACCGCAGGCCAGGGAGCTGCAGACCCTCCACAGCCTCAGGAGGCTGTTTGTCCAGGACCTCAACACCAGAGTGAAGAAGGTACAAAAACAACATTCATACCTCAAATAGCCTCCACACAGTGGCACTGGTTGTTGTTTGTTATGTTTCCATCCCCCATCTTCTTTGTATCTTAGTATCATAATATAGCTTTATATCCACAATAATAATATTGGTGCTGCATTAAGTGAAGTCATTAAGGTCAATCACTGTAAGGTGTGTGTGTGTGTGTGTGTGTGTGTGTGTGTGTGTGTGTGTGTGTGTGTGTGTGTGTGTGTGTGTGTGTGTGTGTGTGTGTGTGTGTGTGTGTGTGTGTGTGTGTGTGTGTGTGAATGCGTACAGAATGTGGATGCTGACTCTGATGACACGGGAGGCAGCGCCATGCAGAAACAGAAAATCTCCTTCTTGGAGAGCAACCTGGAGCAGCTCACCAAAGTCCACAAGCAGGTAAGTCATGCACTACTGTAGTATACACAGCATCCATTACACAGTCATAGTATTCATGAAGATCAATGCCTAAATGGGGAATATTTTATTTGTAACCTGTACCCTCAATATCAAAGTAAGTCTTTAGATGTCAGGTTAAGTGTTGCCTTTCAGGTGTTTTTTTTGTTGAAAGTTAATAATAACAATTAAGAATGTGGATGTTTTAGTAAGCAGGTTAGATTTTTGAATTGTATGACGTTTGGTACCTTCCTGAGTCCTGACTTGTGTGCATACTGCGCTTGACGTACTGACAGCTAAATTTGCTGAGCTCAATGACAATTTTAGATATAATATATATATTCAGCCATTAGACACTTTGTCTGATGGCATTTGTGACATTCTTCTTCTTACAGCATCAAAGTAACCTTGCGTTGTTTTTTGTCTGTTTGTATCTTTGTATTTACAACTTGATTAACCATTTACATTCAATGCTAACAAAGGGTTGCAAATATTGACTTTTGCACAACATGTCCAGGGCCCCTAGTGTTTACATAATGGAAAATGTTTAGTTTTGTTCTGAATGTCGACCTCCCCCCATGGCTGCCCTCCTCCCTTCCTCCCCTCCCATGCTCTTCCTGCTACTCCCAGCTGGTCCGCGACAACGCCGACCTGCGCAGCGACATCCCCAAGATGGAAAAACGTCTGCGGGCCACGGCGGAGCGGATCAAGGCCCTGGAGGCCGCGCTGAAGGAAGCCAAGGAGGTGGCGGCGCGCGACCGCCAGCGCTACCAGCAGGAGGTGGAGCGCATTAAAGAGGCAGTACGCTCTCAGAACATGTCCCGCTGGCGCACTGTGGCGCAAATAGGTACGCGCACACACACACACACACATACACATACACATACACACACACACACACACACAAAGGTGAGAACATGTCCCAATGGTGCACCATGGCACAGATAGCTACACAAACACACACATACACTTTTGTTGTTGATTGGTGGGTGTTGGATTATTCATATTGATATACTTTACTTGATATATGTATATATATATACTGTATATATACACTTAACAAAACTCTCTACGATGAATGTTTGTTAAAGAAATTTGACAGCAGAACAGTGACATCCCTGCTCTCCCTACGCTCACATCACCCCATGTCTTGTCCCTCTCCTCCCCAGCCAAGCCCATCCGGCCCGGCCAGCAGCCCGGGGCCTCCCCCGCCAACCCCAGCGTCATCCGGCCCAACAGCGTCCAGAACAACCAGCCCACAGGCATCAGGGGCGGTGGCGGTGGCCCCAACCAGCAAGACAAGACCAGCTACACCTATGAGTGTGTACCTCCCCCAACCCTACTCCCTCCTCCTGCCTACACCCACCCCACTCCATCCTCCCTACACCCACCCCACTCCCTCCTCCTTACACCCACCAACTCCCTCCGCCCTATACCCACCACTCCCTCCTCCCTACACCCACCAACTCCCTCCGCCCTCTACCCACCACTCCCTCCTCCCTACACCCACCCCACTCCCTCCTCCCTACACCCACCCCACTCCCTCCTCCCTAGACCCACCCCACTCCCTCCTCCCTAGACCCACCCCACTCCCTCCTCCCTACACCCACCCCACTCCCTCCTCCCTACACCCACCAGTTTCAATACTTGCCGTTTGGAAAACAAAGTTCTCCCTGCATCTGTGATCAGTGCTCCTTTAGTTTCCACGGTGTTGAACTGCTCTGTGTTTTTTCGTTTCTGCAGGCATTCTTTTGTTTAATGGTCTTCTCTTATCTCTCTTTCGTTTTCTTCTTCTTTGCAGCTGCTGAATAGTGAAGATGCCTGTCGAAACAAGAAGCAAAGGTCAGCCAGATAACTACGCCATCCAATGCACTGCCGGACTCTCACTAACGGACCATGGATATTGTGATACAGGGGGAGGGGCTATTTATGGTTTATTTCTTTTAGCCCATCAAAAAAAATGACATTAAGCCCTTGGCAAATTAACTGTGTGTGTGTGTGTGTGTGTGTGTGTGTGTGTGTGTGTGTGTGTGTGTGTGTGTGTGTGTGTGTGTGTGTGTGTGTGTGTGTGTGTGTGTGTGTGTGTGTGTGTGTGTGTGTGTGTGTGTGCAGATTTCTACCTTCCTATTCCACTGTTGAGGAAGAGCACGGTCACATGGATCTCCTCTGTCCATACACTTGGCTTTCAGATGCTATTGTTGATAAATATATACATTGTACAGTATTGCCTATTATTTTCAACAAATTACCACTAAGTGAATGGAATCGCTGTTCTATACCATAATAAAGGCCTGTCAATAGAGCCCAGCTACAACAACGATGGGCTGCACTGTTACCCAACCGGAGTGGAGTTGTGCAACATGCACAGCTGGGGTGTGTGTGTGTAGTACCTGACATTTCAACCTGGCCTTGGATTAACTTGTGGTTCAATTCAGACCACAGAGGTGTGTGTGCTTGTATGTGTAAAATGTTTGGTAAGGAGACTACTGCTCTGTTCTCTGACTATCTGTTCACATGCACATTTTGGAGCGGTTTGGAAAGAATAAATGATTATTGATCAGTATTGATCACTTGATGCCATAAGTATACATATTCTATTTATTGTATTATGTTAAGATTAGGGATGCAGGGGGTTTGTTTTCCACACAAAATAAACTAGTCGGACACTTAAACTAAGACGAGACAGCTGAGACTGGCAGTTTAGTGACTTTTAGTTTATTTAAATTTGAAGTTAAAGCACTTATTATACTCACAACTTATTTATCAAATGAACACTTAGCCAAAGATCTTCCAAACCAGTTTTGCTTTTTAACAACCAAATAATTGTGCATACCATTGGGAATAGGTTGACAATTCAATTTTATTGTCTTAAATGCATTGCATTGTGGTTGCAAACACTGCTTTCATTTTGTGTATCATATTTTATACCCATAGATAGTACCAATAAAGCCTTACTAGATAATCATTGCTGTGGTTTCATTTAGTTAAATTCAAACATGATATTGCTTGGGAGAGCCTATTTCCTAAGCAATAGAGCATATTTAGTTGGGTCACGAACCTGTTGTAGTGTCTTGCATAAAGGCTTGAATCCTGTTCCACACATTTTAATCATGAGACATTTGAGTCATTACCATTGGTGTAACTGCAGGATGTAGACCTATGCTATCCTCAATGTGATATAAAATAAATAACCAAGATGCATATCAGTATATGTTTTTTTCCTTCTTTTCATTCATCAGAGATCTTGCCTAATAATTCTTTAAAAAAACAAAAAAACACAACAACCAGTAAACAAAGTGTCGTTGAACCGCCACCAGGGGGCGCGCAAGTGAGAAACGGCGGCGGTCGTGAACGCAGTCCATCCGCTGTGCGGCGGCGGGGTGGGAGGACCTCACAGTGCGCAGAGGAGGCTGAGCGGCGGCGGGTCGAGGCTGGGGGGGGAGACTGATCACCGACGGAGCAGGGAGCAGCAGTAGACTATCCCGGAGGCTGGAGCCGCAGGAGGAGGAGGTGGAGGTGGTGGTGTTACAGGAGGGGGGCCAGGGTCCCTCGGATCGGTGTGGTTCTCGTCCATTCAGGTGTGTGTGGAAAAATGTTTTTTTTTTCTTTGCATCGCCTGATCGCTGGAAGCCCATTGGTTTCTCCTGGAGTTAGGTACTTTGTTGCCATGCACGCTGTTGCAGCGCTGTGTGTGTGTGTGTGTGTGTGTGTGTGTGTGTGTGTGTGTGTGTGTGTGTGTGTGTGTGTGTGTGTGTGTGTGTGTGTGTGTGTGTGTGTGTGTGTGTGTGTGTGTGTGACCATTTCAGACGATAGATCTTAAATTAAACCGCAACGTCTGGCCTCGCGTTTGAGGGTCTCGTGTGTTGTCATCATGTCTCCTGTGTTTTGGGATACTTTGCTCTTGAGACTGTTGCCAGTGATTTCACGTCGTATAGTTAATTAATCATTCCCACGTGATTTTTGGTCGATATGGTTTGGTTTCGGCCACGCAGCCCATGTGAGGATATTAGGCAGCACTAGTCTGTCCAGTGGTCGTGTTGTCATGCAGGGTATGCAGGAGCACCGCACCATGGCGAGGTCTGCGTCTCTCCTGGGGACCCTGGGGGACGTCGAAACGGGCTCCTTTGTTGCCGCTGAATATGGATTTAACTCTTTTGTGTTTCTGGGGTCTACTTGGGGGTCTGAGGGACCCAGCGAGACCCTGCCTCCACCCATAGCTCTCCCCCCCATGGTAGCCCCCACTCATAGGTCTCCCCCCCCCCCCCCCCCTCAGGGTAGCCCCTCACCAATAGGTCTCCCCCCTCAGGGTAGCCCCCCCAACCCCAGGCATGCTTCAGGCTTCACAGTCCTCGGGTTTACAAGGCAAGCGGCTTGTGGTTAGGCGGCTTTGTATTACATAATTTCACTTAGTATATTTTTCATGCAGGCCGAAACCCCAGCAACACGAAATTCGCATTGATCCAATATGAGTAGCAGGCCGACCCAAAACACACCGACTGATTTGAAGCCCAGCAGCAGGCAACACATGTTGTAGGGGATGGTTGCGACATGTGTTTTGAATGAAGCACTGGGACAAAGGCGGATCTCACGGCATTGTGCAGCTCGTCTGGCCGTGCAGCACATGCAGCCCATAGGGGACCACAGCCAGTGTCGTGATATGATGTCATGTCATATATCCCGCTCAGATCACATATAGCCCATGTCATTCCCGAGGAGATCGGAGTGGTTTGCATGTAGGTTAATGGAAAAGTTCCAGCCGAGAGATGGATGGATAACACCCATTGGGTGAGGAGCCAAACCGTCCGGAACCGCCGCTGTCCGAGTGGCACGCGGTAGTAATGGCACAGAGCAACACTTGGCTGGTTGACCCTCTGAGACTTTCAACTACGCTACATGAGAGAGAGAGAGAGAGAGAGAGAGAGAGAGAGAGAGAGAGAGAGAGAGAGAGAGAGAGAGAGAGAGAGAGAGAGAGAGAGAGAGAGAGAGAGAGAGAGAGAGAGAGGTGTGAAGTCATGTTTGAAAGACACATTTAGTGTGAGACATGGTTGTGGTCCAGTCAATGTCAAGGAAGGCGACATAATGCTGGAGCCCTGAGTCACTCCACTCCGCTGTTGTGTTTTTTGAGGACATGGTACCACAGGGTGGATAGGAGGGTGTCCGTGAGTGGGGGCATACAGAGCGGCTTCCCTGTATGTGGCAGACACTGCTCTTCTCAATTCACACACCTTGGGAAGGAGTCGGTGTGTTTGACATCCTTAAGGAGATTAACACACACACACACACACACACACACACACACACACACACACACACACACACACACTGCATCAGTGTAGAGAGAGAGAGAGAGAGAGAGAGAGAGAGCGCACCAGTCCGCAGTGTGTTTCTCACGCCTGGCTATAAGCACCTGCTACTTCCTCTTCGAGAGAGAGAGATGTCATTACAGCATGCGCTCTCCCCTTCTGATCCCCCAATACAGTGGACCCCCCCCAGCCCCTGGCTTAGTGGTGAGTATGCTATTTTTAGCACTTCAAATAGAGGGGGTTGTCTCTGTGATGGACAGATCAAGGAGGAGGCAGCTCGCTCGTCACCGACGCAAAACCTTTTAGTGGGAATTGAGGGGGATGGGGAAGAGCACAGACCCCCCCCTCCCTTCTGCACCACCTTTTCTTTCACCTCAATTAAATGTTTTCTAATGACCTTCCCTGCTGCAGTACATAGATTTCACAGTAGCCATTAAAATAACTAACACTAAAATAACACACTATTTTCAAGCCATGTTTAAAAAGCACTTTGCAAAAAGTGATCAGGTTTTGAAAGATGCGTTAAAGATGGTAGTAATAATAATAATAATAATAATGGTAATAATAATGGTAATAATAATAAAAATAGTAATATCCTATGGTACCGCTCAGATAACTAACAATGGACTGGATTTTTTTGTTCGACATTGTGTTTGATTATGTAAGCCAATGTTTTGTGTTTGGAGAAAATATTGGGGAACATATTTGGGAATATATTGAGAAACATCTTAGGGAACTTATTGGGGAACATATTGAGGAACGTATTGAGGAACATATTGGGGAACATATTGGGGAACTTGTTGAGGAACGTATTGAGGAACGTATTGTGGAACGTATTGAGGACCATATTGGGGGAAATGCAGGAAGTAAAGTAATTTACTTTACTTCCGTTACTTTACTTTAAAGTAACAGTAAGTGTAACTTGTGAATAGACAATAACGTTTTCTGAATCAAAAGCTACATAATAATGATGATGACAATAATGATTATAAAAAGTTGACATTGCTTCACAATATGAATTGGTAATAGATGTAGATGGAGAAATAAAGGTAAACATTATTTTGTTTTAAAACAAACATAAAAATACGTTTTTTGAAAATTGTTTACATTTTTTTTTAAAGTATAATGAACCATATAATAAATGCTAAGTCCATTTTGAAGGTGTAAATTTGGAACATTAGATCACACCAATGGTCTTATCCCTGTTATTTTTGGAAGGCAGTAGTCTCTGTGAGTTTTGGGTTACTCTAGCCTTAGCTGTCATCGGATCCTGTTTGAGACCGCCGTACACGCAAGGTCAGATTGACTTCACCCGCATCTCAGCTAAGCGTGGACTCGACTTACTGGAGGTGGATATCCTGTGTCCCGTTGGTTACCACAGAAAGTCTGTGTTGACTCAGTTGTGGCTTTTATTTTTAAAGAGTTGCCCTAAGGTTGTCATTTTCATATTTTTACTCACAGATATGACATGTCTGTCAAGAGCTCCATGTGTGAGCATGGCTGTGTAAGAAAGTGTCATGCAATATAATGGCAGAGCAGCACTGGGTTTTAGGTAAGTCATAAGGTGGGATTTTACAAAGCCCATTTTTGTTGTGGTATTTGAGGCTTGCTGTGTGGTTTAACATGTGTACTGTATCACAATCACATGTCATGTTTTTCTCAGTCTTTTCCTCTCTCCATTTTCCTGCAGATCAACACTTCTCCCTGGCACACATGAGGCCTTCCAGTGGTATTGGCGTTTAAACTGACTGGGGGGTGGGGGGCTGCAGAAGGTTTGGGAGCAGCTATCCAGCAGCCATGGCCGACAGGGAGGGGCCGGCCATGGCCCCCGGCCAGGTCTACGTCGAAGTGGATTACGACTACGAGTACAAGGCCAAGGACAAGATGGTGAGCATCCGTCAGGGAGATTGCTACATGCTGGTGAGGAGGACCAATGATGACTGGTGGCAGGTGAGGAAGGAGGAGGGCACCAGGGCCTTCTACGTGCCCGCGCAGTATGTCAGGGAGGTGCGCCGGGCACTGCTGCCGCCCCAGAAACCCACGCCCAGGGCCAAGCCCACCGTCCTGGACATTCGGCGGGCATCCGACGACGACAACCTAAATCGACCACCGCAGCCAGAGATGTCCAGCTTCGGCCGCCCCTCGCCGTCCTCCACACCCTCGCCGTCCTCGGACCGCGTCACTCCGCCCGCCCTGGCGAAGGACGCCAACCACAACCTGGGCAGCCCCCACCACTGCAAGGTGGTCGCAGAACTGGTGCTGCTCCACAACAACAATAACCACCATCATCACCACGGCAACGTCTCCAGCTCTACACTGCCGCGGACGCGAGCCGACTCGCCCCCGCCACACCCAGCCATGGGTGGCCACAAAAGGAGTGTGGACAGTGACAGAATCCCCCTGTCGGACGAAGGGTCCGGAGACAAGATCCGGATGGACTCCGAGTCCGGGGACGAGTTGAGCAGCAGCTCTACTGAACACATGCAGGTATGGTTGTCTTTACCCATGTGCAGCCAGATGGGGTTAGTTGGGGTTGTTGTGTTGCTCTCTGTGCTTGGGTAGCAGATTTAGGAGGATGGTCTCCACACTTCGATTGTTTCATCAAATTTGGCTTTCATTGGCTTCTGAGTCTGTCCGCTGTGTTCAATCACAGACCGTTTTTCCATTCAAAAGCAACTCTTTATCCGCTTTATTTGTCCGCAATGATTTGTCCGCATCAGCAGGCGCAGCAGTTGCAGAGATGCAGTAGCGTATGTTGGCACATTCAGGGTTGTGTCCTGCATGAGGGGGAGTTGGCCTCATTCATTCAGATGTTCTGCTGCTGCTTCTTATTTTCAGTGCAGTCTAATTATCAAGGGCTGAGTGGTGCAATTACAACTCTGGTGTTTAATAGAGGGTTCTGTAATTGAGGTGGGAGTGTGGGCTGTGGGGTGTGGCCTGGAAGCATGTTTAATCTTGAGTCTCTCAGCTGATGTTGACTCCTTATATGACCTTTCTTCCTTCCCACTGTCTTGATTTTCTTAAACTGAGCCTGGATCTGACAATGTGTCAGATAAGGAAGAATGTTCTGTCTTTGCATTTGGGTGACAAGATTGTTGCTAATGAACCCCTGAATAGTAGAGCCACTACTATTGACACGATTGAAGTAAAGTCAAAAAGTCTGAAAAGTCCCAGTATCCCCCGTCCCCCCTCCAATCTTGCGTTCATTCCATCCATAGCCGGGCTTGAGAGGACAGTGGCTGAACGGACAAATCCACATCCCTGTCTGCGGCGCAGGTTTCATAGGTGTCTTAAGAGGAACGGGGGCTTCTGGGAAATGCATATGTTAGGGCTTCAGTGGAAGACTAGTCTGCTGGGGATGAGGGCCTGCATGGTCCCCCCCACCTCTAGCCCTCTGTCTCTCCCTTGCTGTGTCCTTTGTTCCACATGCGGGCGGTGGCTGAACAAAGAGAGAGAGAAAGGAGGGGGGGAGGGAGAGAGACATGTCTGAATAGAAACTAGGTCATATCAGGATCTGTGGATCTGTCTGCCCCCCCCCCCCCTCCCGATGTGTGTGTGTGTGTGTGTGTGTGTGTGTGTGTGTGTGTGTGTGTGTGTGTGTGTGTGTGTGTGTGTGTGTGTGTGTGTGTGTGTGTGTGTGTGTGTGTGTGTGTGTGTGTGTGTGTGTGTGTGTGTGTGAAGGCCCAGTGTGTCATTAGAGGACAAGGTGAGAAGAGAAGACTGCCACAAAATGTAAATATTTCTGAATGTTGCTTTGATGTTTTTCTTTCTTTCTGTCTTTCTTTCATTCTGGTTTGAATGACCACCCTTGCTCCTTGGGGTGGGGGGGGGGGTATAATTGAACGAGCAATTTAGTGGTCCCCACTGCATCTTTGTAGCACTCTAATCATATGAGCCAAAAAGCTTCAGATTTAGATGTTCTAATGTTTGTTGTTGTGTTTTTGGGGGAACTTCTTACCGGAGCGGCTACTTTAGCTGCTAGCTAGGGAACACTAACGCTTACAACCACTTTATTCACTTTGTGTCTTGATGGGCCAGCTCAAGATGATTCTCCTCAGCACCTCTGGGTCATGTTGTCGGGCAGGAAATGGTAAAACCCAGTTCCTTAGAACAAGCTCTGCTTCAGAAACAAAGAGGGAGAGGGAGAGAGATTGAAAGACAGAATCAAACCATGACGAACCAATAATATACGTCCTCTGGATTGGATTTAAAAGTGGGGCAGAAGTACTTTCACTGCCCCCCTCTGCCCATCCTCCGAAGCCACACACCGAGTACACACACAAAGGAGGGCTACACTCGGCAGGAGGCGTGCGTGCGTGCGTGCGTGTGTGTGTGCGTGTCAACAGACATGGTAGAATTTGAGAGAGGATTTTGGACACAAGCCAGTGTCTTGGACCTCAACTGGGTTGCCTCTAATTGATTGGGCAGGATTTGATCATACAAAGTAGGAAAAACCACCTCAGTGTGTTACGATCTGCCTCTAATGAGTGTTGTTTATTATCCTAATAGACACCGCCAGCCGTGTAATTCAAAACCCTTCTCTCCACCTTGCAGCATCTGTGGTTTCTTGGTGGCCATCTTTGTTTGTGTTGCCCCTTCTGTAGCCATTTCAGGTCAGTTTCATATTTATGTAGGGCATCGTTGAAGCCCCGCGAAAAAGTGCATGACTGTTTTTTGACCGCAGACTGTCCCCGGCTGTGTTCTATTTTTTAAAACTAGCTGTGGCCGTGTGTTTGCAAACACGTCGGCAGAGTGACTGAGATTCTAACTCGGCCGCTGACTTGCGGGATGCCGGGGCAAAGCAGGCAGCCTCCACCTCCTACTCATCCTCTCTATATCTCCACCTGTAGCCACTGCCATCGATCATATATCATATATATATCTAAATATACAGTATATATATATGTATATATCTAAATATATCTAAATATATATATATATATATAGATTAGTGGTGGGCCGTTATCGCGCTGCGATAACGCGAGACTCTTATCGCGCGATAAAAAAATTATCGCCGTTAATCTATTGTCAAAGTTGGGTTGGGAGCTGGGTCTATACTGGATCTCCACCAAGGAAGGTAAGCGCCGCGGAACGGCTGCGCTGCGGAACGGCTGCGTCCTCTGCCCGGCGACCCCCCCCAACACGTTCTCATCCCAACTGGTAATATACCGACGGTTTGTCACGCCCCTAGACGTCTGATACTGATGCAAAAGGTACCCTCCCGCGTCTGTGTGAAACGATCTGGGGGTTCTCATAAACCCGTTCGCGTTGGTAAGAGACGAGCAGAGCCTACAGCGTCCGCTCGCAGAGCAGAGTCTACAGCGTCCGCAGTCTACTGTGAAACAATTCACTCCAAAAAGGGTTATGGGTTATGGTTATGGTTATGGTTAGGGTTATGGTTAGGGTTAGCGTAATCTATCACCGTGACCGGGTTATTATTGGTGTGAATGGACGCTGTAGACTCTGCTCGTCTCTTACCACCGCGAACGGGTTCATGAGAACCCAGATCGTTTCACACAGACGCGGGAGGGTACCTTTTGCGTCAGTATCAGACGTCTAGGGGCGTGACAAATCGTCGGTATAGTACGAGTTGGCATGAGAACGGGCTGCCCCCCCCGTCGGTCGTAGGTCTGGGCAGTGGCGCCTTAATGCACGGGCTTACCTGGGCTTCAGCCCGGGGCCTCGGCCAATCAGGGGCCTCTTAAAGAATATATATTAAAAAAAAGATGATAAACGTCCGTATTCGCCCCCCCCCCCCCCCCCCCCGTCAACAATCGCGCAGACTTATTTTTAGTCATTATTTAGGTAGCACAAGCATATTATGAATGCCTTCGACAGAATTCAAATGAGCCATTTTAATCTAGATTAATTCCAAGATTACAGTTAGATTAATCTAGATTAAAGAAATGAATCTATGCCCAACACTAATATAGATATATATAGATAGATATCTATATATCTATATATATATATACCTCATTCATCTTTTGTGTTTTTCTTAAATTATTTCTTTCTTCCACTCCGCCTCTAGGAGACCTCCATCTGTATGTGTGTGTGTTACAGAGATATCTCAAGACCCTTTATTATTACAATAGCACCACCATGACCTGGCTATGGCTGTGATGCTGCCAGTGAAGAGGACCATTCATGTTCCCAGTGAGCGTGTTAGAATGAGTGTATTGTTCACAGATAAGCTGTCTTGTTCTAGAGTCTGTTTTCTCCTGACAAAGGCCTTTTTACTTCTGTCTCTCCCGTCCTCATCGCTCCGGTGTGCATTGAGAAGCTCGAGAATCGTAAGTTAATTTCCGTCGCCAAAAGCACAAACACACATCTTCTTCTTCATCCATGACTTTGCTGCATTTTGGTGCCCATCCCCCCCAACCCCCCAACACACCAGACCGTAAATGTCACGGAGGGAAGGAGCGGCGGGAAGGCCAGGCCCTCCTGCTCCTCGCAGCGCCGCCCCATAATCCACAACCCGGAGGCTTCTCTCCTGAACAGTGGACTACAGCCGTGTGTTTCCACTGCATACTTTACATTCCTGCCGACACACACACACACACACACACACACACACACACACACACACACACACACACACACACACACACACACACACACACACACACACACACACACACACACACACTGTGTGGCTTATTCAATGAGGGCCTTCTGCTCTGAAAGTGCGTCCTCTACAGCCCCTCTCTCTAATCTAATAGCCAACCTCTGCTAACGGAACATCAAACATCTCTCTTTCTCTCCCTCTGTCGCTCACATTTTGGCCTGTCTGCTTCCTGTGCTTCTCATTTGGTCATCCTTCTATCACATGCGCTCCCTTGCCCAGCTCTCTTTCTCTTTCTCTTTGTCTTTCTCTCTCTCTCTTCAAGCTGTTTGAAACTTGTGTGAGCCCTTCTACACACACTTATTTTTCTCTTCTCTCTTTCTCTCACTGCAAGTGTGTGTGTGTGTGTGTGTGTGTGTGTGTGTGTGTGTGTGTGTGTGTGTGTGTGTGTGTGTGTGTGTGTGTGTGTGTGTGTGTGTGTGTGTGTGTGTGTGTGTGTGTGTGTGTGCCATCCACAGTCCTCCCGAGGTAGCGACGGGCAGAAGGGTTGACAAATGGCTCTTTGACGTCAGTATGATTTATTCAGTGTGCTGGGATTTCCCCTGACTTTTAATATATGTCCTCCTCAGAGATGGAACAGGTGTGTGAGAGAAAGGACATCATAACAGATTCTGATCAGTCTGACATTTTATATGTAGCCTTATGGACCTTACTTTACACTGTTCGGAAATGATTCCTTTCTTTGAGTATACTTCTCTGTCTGTCTGTCTGTCTGTCTGTCTGTCTCTCGCTCTCGCTCTCGCTCTCGCTCCCTTTCTCTCTACGGCTATACACACTTGTGTCACTCCTGTGACGCAGGTGTATTTTTTATTGTGTCCTGTGTTTCCCCCAGTTTGAGCGTATGTTGCACATCAGTATGCCAAGTGTTGCAATTAATAGCTTTTACAAAAATGTTTTTTGTGGATTTAAAGTTTGTAACATGCTGGCTGAGATAAGGACGTCCATGCACATCATTGGCATATCATCAAAAACTTTCTGCGGAGAAGGTTTAGTCATACAGGGGTATGACTAAACCCCTAGTGTCCTAGTGTTGCAGTTTAAGTTGTGTTTTGGTGGGCACATGCTACTACTGGTGGTGTTGACGTGTGAAACCACCCCCCCTATGCCAAGTAGAGATGGCCGCCTCATGACGACTACTTGTGTTTATTAGTAACGTGGGAGAGGACAGTGGAGGACACGTTTGACTGCGTTTATTTAGCAATGTAATAGACCCCCCCCAGCCGCACACTCTTACATAACAGATGTGTCTGGAGCCTCTGAACAGCTGCTGCACCCCGTCTCAGACGTGCTTCCCTCTGGCCGCCGAGGATCAGGTTTGTGGTCTGGAAGACACATTTCCTCAGGAAATCCTACACATAGCCCACTGTGTGTGTGTGTGTGGTGATGAGATTTTCATTCTGTGTGTGTGTAGTGATGAGGAGGTATTCAGTCTATTTGTGTGTGTAGTGATGAGGAAGTCTTCAGTCTGCTTAGTGTTTAGTCCCTCTGGAGACGGCCAATCAGAAAGGTCACAGGCTGGTGCACTTCGATATACTGAAAAGTGAAAGGATTTCACCTTTTAAAACGTTAAGTGTTTCACATGCACTGTTGTATGCACTTGTCTGTATGAAGTTAGGAAACCTAAACTGTAACCACAGAAGAGCATGAAGTCAAATCCCTACCCACGCTTTTGTTGTGAAAGTATCCATCTGCCGCTGTCTTTCCTCTTGTCAGGCTCTCATTTAAGTTTTTTACTTCTTTTTTTACCCATTGCCATTCTCCTGTCACATCTCGCCTTTTGGCAGTTTTTTTTTTTTTCATATGGAGCGATTGATACAAAGGAATGGGCTAAACGCCACGCAACATTTCACTACCGCCAGCAGGAAACATGGCCACTGTGCGTAGGCGGAAGCGCTTGCTGCTGTGATGAAGCGGCGGCATGTGGGCATCCAGAGGGTCACATGGTGTCAGCGGCTAGCGCCATACCGCTAATTAACTAGCGTGAGGGAACTGCTCCTGTGTTGTTGCTAGTATGAATTTACTATATATCCATTCCAATGGCAAATCCCAGCAATCCCATTTAGATGCTGCATCCAAACACACATTGTGAATACCAGCTCCCAGGACGTCTGCCAACCAATCGTTGCTCATGCTTGTCATGATAGGGACGTGTGTGTGTGTGTGTGTGTGTGTGTGTGTGTGTGTGTGTGTGTGTGTGTGTGTGTGCGCACGTATCTCCCTGAATGACTGGCAGGCAGGAGATACCGCTTGGCCTCACCACTGCACACCAAGGCCACGCCACACTGTCCTTGCTTGCGCTTGATTGACCGAAACAAGAGAGTTGCTTCCCAGTGTCCATTAGGGGAGACGGATATTCAGTGTGGTGGCAAATAGACGCGTCTAATGCTCCCTTTATTGAACCAGTGACTCTGACGCGCTATTGGCTGGCTGGAGCAATAACCAATACTAGCCGTAGAGTGAGTGTGTGAGTGAGTGAGTGAGTGTGTGTGTCTGTGTGTGTGTGTCTGTGTGTGAGTGTGAGTGAGTGTGTGGGGTGAGCTTTCTGTTATTTTACTGGCTAGGGCCTCATTTGCTCCATAGTGTTATGTATTTCTGCATGTAGCCATGTCTTAATGCGTAGTGATTTGTAATGATTTGGAATCGGCTTAATGTTTTTGAAGTAGTGCACAACGATGCAAGATCCATCTGGAATCTGTGTTTCTTGTAATTTGTCTTTTTTCTATATTTCCTCCCTCACATTTTGTACTGTCCTTAAGCGGGACAGAGTGATAATTATGCAAAACAAGACTGTGTGTGTGTGTGTGTGTGTGTGTGTGTGTGTGTGTGTGTGTGTGTGTGTGTGTGTGTGTGTGTGTGTGTGTGTGTGTGTGTGTGTGTGTGTGTGTGTGTGTGTGTGTGTGTGTGTGTGTGTGTATGTGTGTGTGTGTGAGAGACTGTAATTGCTTTTACCCCAACTATGCACAGCGCTTGCGTAATTATATGGAACCTTTACAGCCTGAACTTTGTGCAGTAGGAAGTTACACTGCTGAGTGTTTCTGTCATGTGTAGCTGATTCCTCTGCCCGGGTCAACAGGAGTGTTTGTCTCCTCTAGTCCATCAATAGATCACATGTTTAACAATTGTGAGCTTTTTGTGCATTATTTTTTTGTAGCAGATCAGTTCTTTGCAGTCCCAATTTTACAAGAATGTTAATTTTCAAAATTGCACCTCTTTTAACCAAGTCTATCTGGTCTAGTGCAGTCCTATTTCATTAGTTTATTGCTAATCTTTTTCCGAGTGACACACTGCACTTTGACTCTCACTATGCTGTGGTAATTCTGTCGCTATATAGCTCTGATAATTCAGGACAGGAAGTTACTCAAATAAATGTTAAACAAAAATAAAACAAAACATTATCTATGTTCCTGGAGGCTAGCTGGCTTTGTGTAAAACATGCTTGTATTAACCATCTGCTCAGACTGAATGCCCAACAATGCTTGTTTACAAAGAATGTAAAGGCATCCAAGTGACCCTGAGTGTGCTATAATCCTTGAACTGTTGTGTAGTCACAGTGCCCGGTGTTGGCCACTGCTGGCACTAATCTCTGCCATCTCTAATGTCGTCATGATATGGGGGTTGTCTGTCTGCTTTCTAGACTTATGGCCCAGTTCAGTGTCTGACGGCAGTGGGATTTGAGTTCCCTATACGCTCTCACTTTCAGTATGACAGATCCATCTTGTACTGTTCCTGTTAGACTCTCACAAGATAATCTCATGCAGCCGACTGGGGGTCATGTTTTCCTGATTAGGGGACGGGGGTGTGTGTGTGTGTGTGTGTGTGTGTGTGTGTGTGTGTGTGTGTGTGTGTGCGTGTGCGTGTGTGCGTGGATTAGCCTAGTAGGATGAACCTGGACAGAGTGTTAATCGTCTACCAAAGTGCGGCTGGCTTTATAGGGACCCCCCCTGTCTGTTTGTGCAGAAGGAGGGTCTTGCAGGTCAGCCCAAAGCCGAGGCAGATTGACCTTGAGTGTGCACACATCGACATACACACGTACTAGAATCCAATCTTCTTACAGGTCAGGAACAAGGGGTGTGTGTTGTACACCAGAGATGTAATGCGCTCTATGCCACATATGCCAGGACTCCCTATTCTAACCAAAAGGTAGACACTTTTAAACCGACTTAGAGATCAGAGACCCCCTCTTCCTGACCACACTATGTCCACACTGTGCTGGACCAAAACTGTTTTCACCAGTGTTTCCCAAAAGCTGTCCATCCACACTAGACCAATGACCATGTTATTGTGCAGCCACTTATTGTTTACTCTGGATCACATCACAGTTATAGGTGGCTGTTTTATATGGATGTATAAGTTTTGCCATACAGCAATACAACATTCATCCACTTTGGAGTCCAAAAGCTTTGTTTTCGGTGGTGGAAAACACCTGCTTAATGTGTTCTCCATGGAAAGCCTAAAGTTAGAAAATATTAAATAAGTGTTTAAATAAGAGGGTTTAGAGAGCAGCCCTGTGTCCAATGTTACTGGTAAATTGTCCGCCTGCCTCTCAATGTCCCACCTTGAATACGTCTCCATGCTCATTTAAAAGGAAGGCTGGATGTTTGTTGGGTGTGTGTTTTGCCCAGGGACCCCTTCCAACCAGGCTGCCAATAGAGTGGCTTGTTGTTTATCTGCCAGCCAATCCCCCGCATCTCCAGCTCCCCCCCATTGATCCTGTATTGAGTGGGTGTTTGCAACCATGGTGACATATTCAAATAAAGACCGCAAACACCACTTCAGGGCATCTCCTGGGTGGGGGGGGGGAAACTCACTTGGCTCCATGGCTCGAATTAACTTTTGAAAAGAAAATATTGTGGAAGGAGCGGAGCCCCTATTTGAAGTGCTGATGTTAATTGAGTATGTAAATTAGGGGGAACATGCTATGAACAGATGTGCACTCATCAAAAAACATTCCTGGGAACAACCCAGTCAGCATATCACCAATGTAGCCTCTGTTATCTCACCAAACCAATGCGTGGTTGGGTCACCACAGCGATTGCAGTCTGTCTGTACATTTTGTTCCCTTTTCAGCGGCACTACTGAACACATACCTTTTTAAATGTGAAAAGGTAAATCGAAAAAAAGAATAGTTGTGTGTGTGTGTGTGTGGTGACTGCACCCTTGGCAGAATGCTGCTATAGAAGTGGCCCTGCTCCATGAATGGAATGACACCATCCACAGATGGTACAGGGATTCAAGCAGGCCTTTCTTCTTGCCGATAGCTACTGATAAAACATGTTTTCATGCCTTGGATGTCTATGAAAACTTTACACCACTACCTCAAAAAATATTTTGTTGTTTTTTCTGTGCCTGCCTTACAAATGTTATTACATTTGTAACTGCAGGTTGATATCAACTTGGCCCTTTCTGGACTTGTCCCTGAGAGAGCTTTTCTATTGGACAGAACATTGAGTTAGCGGTCTTAATGGGGTTGCTGGGGATGAGGTTGGGGGGTTTCAGCATGTGACCAAAGCATTGCAGATGACAAGGCATTCTCTCTCTCTTGCCTCTCATCCACTCTTTATGTCTCTGCTGAGAGAGAGAGAGAGAGAGAGAGAGAGAGAGAGAGAGAGAGAGAGAGAGAGAGAGAGAGAGAGAGAGAGAGAGAGAGAGAGAGAGAGAGAGAGAGAGAGAGAGAGAGAGAGAGAGAGAGAGAGAGAGAGAGAGAGAGAGAGAGAGAGCAGAAGACAGTGGGCCCAGTAACCGATGACCCTTGTGGACTGGTCACAATGCTCCTTACTGTACCTCCACACACAGTGGGCCCTTAGTCATGGTGGGTGGTTTTCAAGTTGGTATTTTCCACGTTGTGGATGACAATGTCATTTACATTTTTTATTGTGCCACCCTGTGGACGGTTTTCTTTTCCCTCTCCACTGTTATTTGAAATATCTCCACATTTAAATGACAACAATCACATATCAGTGTACTATTCGTACAATGCAAGTGCAAATGCAAGCAATGCAATGCTAGCAAGTAAATAACTGCATTTTATAGGTGCAATGAGACAAAACTGTAGTTCCCAAAGGAGCTTTGAATGCATGTACTTTAAATATAGATGTTTTTCTTAGCATATTATAGTTACTTAACACACTTAACATGGAAGGCTGTCTGTCCAATGAACAATGTACAAAGTGAAAATCCTGGTCATGTTGAAAGGGATTGGCCCTAAAATGAACTGAACTTTTGTGTGTGTGTGTGTGTGTGTGTGTGTGTGTGTGTCGGTTTTCTTATCAAACTGCTCCCTGTATGACAGAACCTGAAAGCTAATTTTATGTACCTACACCTTGTTGTTGTTTTTAATGTACGTATTTTTTTTCATGTCCACTCAATATTAGAAATGGCCATATTCAACCATTTTTGCTTGTGACTGTTAAATAAATGATGGAGGAGAGACAGGAGGCCTCCACACCCCTACTGTGCTCTGTAGTTTCTCTTTACTGTGAGGGAATTCCTTCTTCTCTCCTTTGCAGGGAGCTTTGAATGTGATGGTAACCTGTGTGTGTGTGTGTGTGTGTGTGTGTGTGTGTGTGTGTGTGTGTGCGTGTGCGCGCATGCACATACATGTGCGTGTTCCGCCCATCAACCTGTTGTCGGTCAGGCCTCTGGAGCAACCCGTGCTCTTATTTGTCCTCTGCTCTATCACATCTAGCCTTCTCTCTCTCTCTCTCTCTCTCTCTCTCTCTCTCTCTCTCTCTCTCTCTCTCTCTCTCTCTCTCTCTCTCTCTCTCTCTCTCTCTCTCTCTCTCTCTCTCTCTCTCTCTCTCTCTCTCTCAGCGGTACAGACGCTGTGGGGTTTTCAGCCCATAAACTTCTCCTTGCTGGCATGAACAGGACCGTGTTGACGATGACCATGTGATCAAGTGGTGTGTGTGTGTTACTGGATCAATAGCTTCTGATTACAGGGGAGGGAGGGGGGGGGTGTCTTCCAATTTTTTATTTATTTAATTTTTTAATTAATGTCACACAGACATGACATGTCTCTCCATGCACACACACACAGGTTTATCCATATGTATGCCTCATGTACTAAGTATGTATTTGTTTGCTGGGTTTAAAGCACTTTGGATCCCATATTTGATTTTCAATTGACCTGATTTACCAAGGTTAATACACTGACACACTGCGACCTTTGTGGTGCAGATTCTCTCTCTCTCTCTCTCTCTCTCTCTCTCTCTCTCTCTCTCATATATATAACGCGTATGCTAGCCACAGTAGCGAATGCTAATCCCTTGGATGTGCACAGAGACGGGCCCCATTCTGGGATTGTCTTAGTCCTCAGATGCTGTTATCTCATCCTGTGTTCTTGGAATCTGACTATCTGGATTCATCCAGTGACTGCTGAGAAAGATCAGCTGACGACAAGGGAAAGTCCTTGTGGCAGTATGGAGAGACGACTGACAGGAGGGAATAGACCCCATTGGGGCAGGCATGGGCTAGCTTCCCAGCTCTGTAGTTTCCCATGCTTCTCAGTATGTTGGAGACACCCGCAATAGCTACAGAAAGTCAACATAAGAGAATACCCCTAGAGTCTGCGAGAGCGGGGGCGGAAGATGACTCATCGGCTGACAACATGGTAACGACTGGACCGGAAATGACCACGAGTAATGAAAGCACGACACAAGAGAACTTCACAGCAAATGTTACAGGCTCGGTTGCAACAGTGGGCCACAAGCAGATGCAGGTATGTGTCTGTGGTTGGCGGAAAGTTACATCACACCTTGGGTTGAGGATCCACCAGGGAAAGAAGGGATGTTTGAGGGAAGAGAGACAGAGGCCTTGCATTGATTATTTTCTGCGAAATAAATCAAATCAGTCGAGTGAAGCACAGCAACTGGATGCAAACCACAGCTTGCAGTGCATCAGTACCCCTGTTATGGAAGATGTGAACTCAAGCACCGATGTAGCAATTGAGGTGGAAGTAACAACAGGAGTGGAACTCCCCCAGCCTCCCAGTCCTGCAGTTGAGCGGAGACTACCAGAGCACAGACCGCATGTGAAGTGGCCTGGCTCCAGTGACAAGAAGCTGTGGGAAACAGTGAATACGGATCTCACCGTGACCCTTTTGAAACTTCGAGGCACATTAGAGAAGAAAATGGAGAAGATGGCAGACATCATTTATGAGTATGGGGCAATGCGCTTTGGAGTACAAGAGGCAAAAGTCCGAAAAGGTGTTCCAACCCCACCAGTTTCCAGGAGGCAACAAGAAATCAAGCGCCTCATTCAAGAAAGGAGACAACTTAGGAAGCAGTGGAAAAAGGCGTCGGAAGAGGAAAAGGAGGGCATAGAGGCACTTCAGGATGACGTCAAAACCCGGTTGGCATCTCTCCGTAGAGCAGAGAACCTACGGAAACGCAGAAGGAAGAAAGAACAAACTAGAACTCGGTTCTATAAAAACCCCTACAAGTTCCTTGGAAGCCTTTTCACAAAGGAAAAAAGTGGAACTCTTAAAACAACAAAGAAAGACATGGAGGAGCACTTGAGAGCAACAAATTTGGACTCAAAGCGACATGAACAGCTGGTTATCCCATCAGATATCCCACCAATTGAACCCCCCCAACATCACATTGAGACCACCCCTCCGACATGGAAAGAGGTGGAAAACACAGTACGACGGGCAAGGACAGCATCAGCCCCTGGGCCAAATGGAGTTCCATACAAAGTGTATAAGAACGCACCCGACGTCCTGAGGTTCCTCTGGAGGCTTATGAGAACAGCTTGGCAGAAGAAGATGATTCCTAAAGCATGGCGTAGGGCAGGCGGGGTCCTGATCCCTAAGGAGAAGGATGCGGTGAACATCAGCCAATTTCGCCCAATCTCCCTTCTAAATGTCGAGGGTAAAATCTTCTTTAGTGTCATTGCCCAGAGAATGGGTGACTACCTCCAAAGGAATGCCTACGTCGATACATCTGTCCAGAAGGCAGGAATCTCCGGGTTCTCTGGCTGCTTAGAACATTCCAGCATGATCTGGCACCAGATACAAATGGCCAAGGTGAAGAAAAGGGACCTCCATGTCGTATTTCTTGACCTCGCCAATGCATTTGGTTCTGTGCCCCATGAGCTCTTGTGGGCTGCCTTCAGGTTTTTCCATATACCAGACACAATCACAACTCTGGTGAAGGCATACTTCCAAGATCTGCAATTCTGTTTCACCACGCCAGAATTCACCACCTCATGGCAGCGCCTGAATGTAGGCATAATGGCCGGATGTACCATTTCTCCGTTGGTTTTCACAATGGCAATGGAGGTAATCATCCGAGCCTCCAAATGGGTTGTCGGTGGACAGCGAGGTGACTCTGGCTTCCGTCTCCCTCCACTAAGAGCCTACATGGACGACATCACAACTCTGACCACCACTGTACCATGCACCAGGAGACTGCTCAGGAAACTTGAGGAAAATATCAGCTGGGCCCGCATGAAGATAAAACCATCAAAGTCACGCAGTATCTCAATTGTCAAGGGAGTACTATCAGACCTGAAATTCTTCATCGGAGATGACTCGATCCCAACGTTGTCCGAGATGCCCGTAAAAAGCCTTGGAAGGTGGTACGACTCAAGCCTGAAAGACAAAGACCAGGTGCAACAGCTGCACAAAGACATCAGCAGTGGCCTGCAGTCCATAGACCACACTCAGCTACCTGGCAAATTAAAGGCCTGGTGTCTGCACTTTGGGCTGCTACCCCGGGTGTTGTGGCCCCTAGCCGTATATGAGGTTCCAATATCAACTGTGGAGAATATGGAAAGAAAAGTCACATGCTACTTGAAGAAGTGGCTCGGAGTTCCACAATGCCTCACCACCATAAGCCTCTATGGAGATGGAGTCCTCAAGCTGCCCCTCACCAGTCTGACAGAGGAATTCAAGTGTGCAAAAACTAGGGTTCAGATGACACTTCATGAATCGCGAGACCCAGTGGTGAGTAACAACGCACCAAACCTGGCAACTGGGCGCAAATGGAAGCCAGAAGTAGCAGTCCAGGAGGCAACAGCAGCCCTCAGACATGCTGACATTGTCGGTCATGTTCAGCAAGGGAGAGGAGGCTTTGGGCTAACACCTAGCCGCCCCACTTGGAATAAGGCCACTGCACCAGAGCGGCGGAAAATGGTAGTGCAGGAAGTACGCCATCAGGAGGAGGCTGCAAGGCAGGCCAAAGCAGTTTCCCTTTCTAAGCAGGGACAGTGGACTCGGTGGGACAGTGTGGAGAGGAGGAAGATCAGCTGGAAGGATCTGTGGGCCATGGAAGTGAGACGGTTGAGCTTTTCCATCAGAGCAACATATGACGTCCTTCCAACACCAGTCAATCTTCACCAATGGTATGGCGAAGATCCGAACTGTGCCCTCTGCTCCATGCCAGCCAACCTCAGACACATCTTCACAGGGTGTAAGACCAGCCTTACCCAAGGACGCTACACTTGGCGTCACAACCAAGTTCTTAAAAGCCTTGCGTCCGCCATAGAGGACAAGCGAACTGCCACCAATTCCATTCCACCACCAGCAGCCCCATATCCCCCTAGGACGACCTTTGTCCGCGAAGGAGCTAGACCACCAAAAATCGTGTCTACACCATCGGAGCGAGACCAACTGCGCTTGGCCCGTGACTGGCAAATGCTAGTTGACGTTGGCCGACAACTTGTCTTTCCACCAGAGATCGCAGTCACCACCCTAAGACCTGACATGGTGCTTTGGTCCCACACACTTAAGAAGGTTTTTATCATTGAGCTAACAGTGCCGTGGGAGGACTCCATAGATGAGGCCTACGAACGGAAACATCTGCGGTATGCCGATCTAGCCGCTGAAGCACGGGGCAGTGGCTGGAAGACAGAAGTCCGCCCAGTAGAGGTTGGTTGCAGAGGATTCGTGGCAACATCAACAACCAAACTGCTTCGAGACCTTGGAGTCAAGGGCCAAAGCCTGCGATTGGCCATCAGGGCTGTATCTGAGGCAGCAGAGGGCAGCAGTCAGTGGCTCTGGATGAAGCGAGCTGACCCCAGCTGGGGCCCGAAGTGAGGGGACCAGGAGGTATGCGGTCAATGTTTGACTCAGGGAGAGGGACGCCCCTGCCATGCATAGTCTTAGGATGCTCATTAGTGTAGTTAATTGGGCTTGGGACACAAGCGTAGGTTTGATCACCCTATCGCTGGCCGCCTTTGGTGAGAGTGTATAGTGTGAAAGGCCGAAACACTCAATGAACCAAAGGTACACTACTGAGGATGTGCTCCCTAAATTTTCAATTGGACTCACGTTTCTATTTTTTGATCCGGCTCACTGTTTTTTACGAACTCTTGGAAGTGCTTGCACAAAGGATAGTAACATCTCATCCTGTGTTCTTGGAATCTGTTATCAACTTATACACAGTCGTGTGTTTGTGGCATTGTGTTGAAAGACTTGTTGGAGGCCGATTTGTAACAGGCCGATTTGTAACAGTATATAGTCAATCGAAAGTACAGGTGTGTCAGGCATTTACCTGTGTGAGATGAGATCATCAAAGCCTAATTTCCACCAGTCTAGTTCTGTTCAGTTCAGTTCGTTACACATCGGAAGGTTGTTTTCGCATTTCCATTGGCAAACGTTGTGGATGGCACGAAAAAAATCGGTTCTGTCCTGTTTTTCGCGACCCCTCTGTTGAGGTTCCTAGCACACTGACCCGGGACTTAAAGGTGGAGCTAGAAATACTGCAGACCATTGATTGGTCAACAGAATCGGCAAGGGACAAAGGACTGCACAAACCCACCATTTTAAATATCCCACCGATTGCGATGTAGCATTTCCCAAACTCGTATTTATTTTGGCAGTATTTTGCCTTGCTGTCTTCAGCCTTTTATTAAACAAAGCTTGTCTCCTTTGAAGAAAGAACCCAAAACATTCCTCCATTGTGTTGTTTTCCTGTGTTGACTCTGTCGCATGGAATATGATGTCACGATAGTTACGTGGCTATGAACCCCGCCTACATTTTAGGTTAGCTGCCTGTTTGCGGTGAAAATGCAAAACAGATTTAGGGTAAGGTACAGGTTTGCATGGGTTAGGTAATGGTTTCAAGGGTACTATACTGAAAGTGTTTAATGGAAATGAGCCATATGTCTGTGACATGGGCTTGAAAGACTGAAGCTAGGATGTCTTACTTCTAGCTGGTCGTCCTAATGCTGGGCACGCTATTGCAGGTAGGCTTCACACTTCTTTAGCTCCTGTATTTCTGTGTGGTCAGGCATACGAGAAAAGGAGACAGAATGAGGTTTTTGTAATGGTTAATAAATACAGAGAGAGAGAGACCCCATGTGTAGTGGCGTGTGGCAGTGCATGACCGCGTGTCCACGAGTGTTTCGGTGATATGGAAAGTAGGTCACATTCCAGAGAGGTGTAAAACTGGACAGCCGTACCGTGCCGCAGGAAAGTGTAGCCACACACACGGACACACGGACACACACACACACACACACACACACACACACACACACACACACACACACACACACACACACGGACACACACACACGGACACCGGTATTACATGACTGATGTGTAAGATAATTATACTAATATGCCCTCACCATCACTGTCTATTCTAGCTGAAAGTGTTAGTCAAAAGGCAAGCTATGGGAGCAGCTGTGATCTCTTCCACTTCTTTTTCTTCTGGGTTTGTTTGTGTGTGCAAGCTCTGACATCTAATGCTGCTCATCTTCTCCCAGCACTAAAGAGAGAGAGAAGGAGAACAACAAGGACCTAGCATTGTGTGTGTTTGTTTTGATTGTGTTTGCTATGTTTAATCAAGAAGGTTTGGCTCAAACTGTCGTAGATGGTGCAGTCTCCCGTTGTTCCACAAGACAGCTGCAATTGGGGCTCTTTCAATATGCCCTGTAGACTTTGATTTAGCCCCCAGCATGATTCAAAATGCACTCTTATTGCTCAAAATACATTTGTGTATAGCAGAGCTTTGGTGCAAACGTCTGGCAGTGTGTGAGGAGCGTGTGAACCACCCACTTTATGACCTGCAGGGGTCATGACCTTTAACTGGCCCTGAGGACGGCCACCCTTCAGCCCTCCATCCTTCTCTCTCTCTCTCGCTTCTCCCTCCCTCCCTCCCTCCCTCCCTCCCTCCCTCCCTCCCTCCCTCCCTCCCTCCGAGGTCGTTCAGCTAATGAGTCCTCCTATTTAAGTCGAGCACCAGGGCTCTAAATAGAAGTTAAGATCCTGTAATCGTCTGCCGAGGCCTCGCTGCTCCACTCTGCGCTGAGTGCCGGCTGGAGGCAGAGGTAAGGCAGCCTGCGGCACCACAGCTAGAGCCACCTGCGTCCCACACAGTCCCCCCACACCAAGGGGGCCCACCCCACCCCTCTCTCGGCCTGATTGGACGCGATTGGACCACACTGAGGAACCATGTTTTCCTACCTGAGGAGCCCCCACTACATTGTGAGTAGTCACTGGTTGGGCGTTGTTCTGTGTGTGTGTGTGTGTGTGTGTGTGTATGTGAGATTGTGTTAGGGGTGTGGGGATGATGTTCTTAGTCTACTTGGCAGATGGGGAAAGTGGAGTAAGGTGTTAACTGATCCTAGGATCATGTTGTGGACCGCATGACAATATATACATAGGTGTTCAGCGGTAGCCAATGTGTGACAACTTGTTAGGGGTTTGTATGTTGCTGCTTAAATGCTGTGTCAAATGCTAAGCCTGCTGCATGTTGGTGGCATACATGGGTATGCATGTTTGTATGTAAGTGGCATACATGCATATGCTTGTGTGTATCCAGTGGTTATAATAGCCTGCATACGGCGTAAAATAATCTACTTGATTTGACATTTTAGAGTTTCATGAACTAGTGATGCTGGAATAAAGTGTTATGTTAGCTAGTGCAATGTGTCATTTTCATTGGTCATGCCCTTGCCCTTTTTGTTGTGTCATGGCCTAATGGAGAGGGGGATGCTTGTGATTTCCTTTGCTCAGTATTGAAGGGAACCTGCGGCAGGCCTTGCAAAAAAGAAGAAAGGAGTCCTTTACTTACTTCCGAGGCATCGGTGTGTTAATCCTGATCACTCCACCGGTCAGAACAGGAAGGCTGGACAGAGCTGATGTTGTTTGATGTTGCAGCCTTGTGTGTGTGTATGTGTGTGTGTTCAGTGTGCATGAACTGCATGCTCCTCCCTAAGTGATCATAGGTTCCTAGGCATTTTGGATGGCTCTATATTCTGCTCTAGAGTGTGTCTCTCACAATGCAAAGACATTCCTCTCCTATTGGACGACAATCTACCTTCAACAATAGTAGCCATATGGAGCCATTACCCCCCCCCCCCCCCCCCTCTCCTCCTGTCGATGTGGTAACCACAGCTGTCAGTGAAAGCCGCTGTATCAGCTACCGACACGTCATTCTAGCCCATTGTCCCAAGTCCTTCTCGCTTCCATCTCATTCTGGGTTCCTTTCTTTTCATTGTTTTCCCTCTCTGTACCAAGAGGTCCTTATGTTCCTCCATCACAATGTCAACACACCGCAGCCTGACTCAGTCTGCCAGGCCAATAGTACTGTAGACTGCCTAGTGGATTATAGCTGTCTCTCTGTAACAATGACTTTTGTCATACTAAATTAGGCCTTTTGGCAGCTTGCAGGTTCTCAAATTTTCGTTTTTGTTTTGTTGGGCAAAACAAAACGGAGACTTTAGTGCTGTGTTCATTCATTTGAAAAGCTTGACACTGAGAAAAAAAGAGTTCAAGTGTGCGGTTGTTGTGGGTGTGTGGTGGTTGGTACATGTGAGAGATGTTATGACAGACTCTGCTGGATCCCTCATCACTGCGCCACGTTGCTCAAGGGCCTGTGGGATGTCTGGAGTCAGGGATGTGTAGCGGAGACTCTGCTCACTGGGCCAGCAGATGTCTGATGAAAGCGATGACAACATTCCTGCTTTGTTGCTCTCCATGGTGGAAGTTATCCCCCACCCCCCACGCTCCTCCTCCCATCCATTTCCTCCTCCACTCTCAGGTTCAGGCTCTGCTCAGGCTTGGACATGTGCACACACACAAATAGGCAGACATGCACACTTTCTGCTCACCACAGTAAAACGGACAGCCACATAAATAATGTCATGTTTGAATGGCATTTGCATTGATACTTAGTTGCTGGCTTTGCCCTTGCAAACACTTCTGTTTATGTGGCATGTCTAAATCTGTCAAAAATAAATGTGTTATAAAAGTTAGCAATTTTTGTAATTTGTACACTTTTTCCATTAGCTGGAGCTGGAGCTGGTACAGTCTTAGGTGCTGTAGGACTGCTAAATGTCTAAAATACATTTTATAAGTCACTTTTGAAGAAAGTGCTTTTTTAAGTGTTGCAGCAACTAAATTATTATGATATATATTATATAGATAAGATGATGGTGTTGAAGGTAGCTAAATGTGTGCAAGGCCATTCTGTGCATTCATTACATGTCTGTTCCATGCTGGTTACTTTAATTAACAACAAAAAATGTTATCTATTACTGTGTGATGTGGACTTTATCTGGGGAAACCGTGTCACGCAGTGTGTTAAAAAAAAAAGAAGACTATTTACAAGTGACAGTTGACAGAGGAGCTAAGTAAGTCACAACCATTGAGCAGATTGTGGTCCGAGGCCAGCGCACCACCGACCCGTGCTTCTGCCCACTTCCTCTAACTGTCTGGACCAATCAACCTGTGAACATAACACTGTGAACCCCCCCCCCATGCCCCTCTCCACCAATCACAGCATGGCTGAGTGAGCCATCATAATTAGCGGTAACCAATAGGGCTCAAGGTATTAAGGCAGGATTAGCCACTAGCCAGAGGCTTAGTGGTCAGCTGCCTCCTATGGAGGAATGTTGCTAATTCCCTACTGCAGTCTTCTTCTTCCGTGGCACCTACAAATGCACGGGATTATGGGAAGTGGGGAAAAAAATACAGTCGGTGCGTTTGTCAGCTTGTTCTAGGAGTTGTAAGATTTGTAAGTGGGAGGATAATCTCTGGTTATACTTGTACTTTCTTTGGTTTCTTCAGTTTGCAAGGTGTCCATGTGGCCATTATTAACAGGTATTCAGGTAGCTTAGGTATTCCACTTTCATTCTGTGAAAGTACTGACAAGATACAAAAGTGCACCAGGTGACTATTCTACTTCATACCTTCTCTACTGGAGTAGTAGCTAGCACAGAAGAAAATCATTGTTTTATCTTTAGCTTCACAACAAACCTCAGAAAGCAACAGCCATTACTCAGCCAGAACCAAACCGTTGTTTTGTTTTGTCCTTCTGGCACTCTCCATCATTCAAAATGAGTAATAAGTGAGATATGTTCAATTTAACAAACTGAAATTGCTTTGAGGTCCCTTTTCTCTTTTTTACCTCCTCCAAACCTAAACGGTGAAACAAAACGAATGGATAGTGTCAGAGTGCTGGCAGGTTGTTTGGCTGCTGCAGCCCACATTCATTTATTGGAACCCGCCTCCATTCCACTCCTCTCCCAAGCTGTCTTTTAGCTTGGTTGAAAATCCATCAAATCCCATTCTGCCATTTTTGTTTGGACCGGGCAGTAGTGTTGGTTAGTGGATTGATGACATTTCTCGTCATCGTCCCGTTTACTTGTTATTTCCCCTGTGTGAAGAACTGTGTTTCAGTGTGAGTTTGGACAGCTTTTTAATGGGTTAGCTGCATCTCTGGTCAGACTGAAGACTGTTGACCGTACTGCTGTGTGACATACAAGAGAGACGGATGATTTGAGTCTGTGTCATGACCTGCCCAGTCAGGAAGATGGGCTGCAGGGTGCCATTGAACAGGAGTGGGAGAGCACCCTCCTGCTGTGGGGACACCACAACCTTTGACCTCCACAAACACACACACACACACACACACACGTGAATAATGTGCAGGATCAAGGTTATAGTGCATGTGGAAGGTTGCGCATCGCCATGTTTGGGGCGGCCATATAAGACATATAAGATCTCTTTCTTAGTATTTGTCATGCACTTTTTCCACACGAATGCGCACGCACACACACCACTTCCTTCTCTCTTTTGTCTGTCCTTAAACATGATGGGATATTGACATGTGAGGGAAAGGCACACACTAACACATGCACGGTTTTGTTTTCCTCTCTTTTTCAACCTGAATCACCCTCTCCATTTCTATAGCGTTCTCATGTCATGTCGGGACCTTTGCTCTTTAAACTAACGGGTAACCTGAACCTAACTGTGTAGCTCATTGAACTAAGCCCCCAAGACCAAGCGCAGAACTCCTCTCAACTTGGTACAGTGACTAACGTGGCTAGTGCCAACTTGTGCAGACCTTTATTTGTATTTTTGTAATAAAGGTCCCATAGAAACTCACTGAACACTGCGAGTGCTCTAACTACACTAAACTTCTTAAAATAAGTAGCCCTATTGACGCATGATTTATCATTCTACAGCCATGTCACAAACAATCATGGACCCCCCCACCCCCACCCCGTTGTCCCATATATGTGAGTTGTGTGACTGCCCAACCCATCTTCCCCCCATCACCACCACCTCCACCATCACCTCCACCACTACCACCACCATACCCACTGCTGAAGAACTGGCAGGCGTAGCGCAGAATGTGTGACCCATTCCGTCAAACTGGGTCTTGGAATGAGCCAATGTGCTCTCCATATGTAGCATGGATAGACACGGGGCCAGACCAGCTCCACTTCATTAAAATTTTATGGACTGGTTCGAGGTTTGGAGAGTGAGTTGGTTGGTAGGGATGGCGGGGGGTGGCGGGGGTGTAGTAATAAGGTCAAATTACTGTTGATTAAAGAGGCATGATCAGAGAGTAACCACAACGTCGTAGAGTCACATGGCAGGATCATATTTATATGAGGACAAAGAAGAGACAAAACAATGGTGTTTCTATTCCACTAAATCACACTTCTGCGTCCTGCACATATGCGAAGATTTACGTTTCTACTCAGACCATACACGCCCCTTTTGCCAGTTGATACGTGTATGCAAACGGTCCTCTCAGAGGTTGCGTCACCCTTCTCTGCAGAGATTCACTTTAATTCATCGTTGATTGGTAGAGTAGGGAACAGGGGTCTGTTTCACAACGCAGGTTTAGTGAAAACCCTGAGTTTATTAACCCTGAAATGAGGGAAACTCTGAGTTTTCCATTTCACAAAGGGAGGTAACTCAAACCAGAGAAAGAGGGCTAACTCTAGCCTGTTTCAGAGAGAGGTAACTTAAGCTCTCGTCAGTTACCGTAGTAACAGACTCTATGAACCTAACCTGGTGGGGACCAGGTTTTTCTCAATGAACCTCGAGTTTCTCTCTGTCTCCGCCCTCTTTCAGCCACACACGCCATTTGATTTCCTCATTCATTCAGTCAGCAGGCGAGTTTTGGCGTAGCCGTCTGTCAAAAGTCATTTAAAAAATCAGAGTCAGTAGGCTATTTCAGAAGTCCATTAGGCACAGTAGGAGGCGACTTTTTTCACAAACATGGCATGTCCTTTTGACCAGTGCTCGAAGTGGAAAAAAATAAGTGCCGGGGGGGGCGATCGTAACCCACCCCGGACCTACGACCGACCGGGGGGGGGGGGCACCCCGGTAGATCCACCCCTGGTTAGGGCAAAGTAGAGTACCGGCAGCCTGTGACAAGTGCCGGTACGCAAGAAAAAGTGCCGGTACGCTAAAGGGTAAAATGTAGAAGTGCCGGTACTGCGTACCGGTGAGTACCGGCCCACTTCGAGCACTGCTTTTGACAACGATCCCGTGGATGAAGGTGCAGCATTACTGCGCAGAGAATTAAATATTTGTCGGGAGATGGTTATCAGACCGCGCATAGATGTAGCCTTTCCAGACAATTATCATTTCCAGACAATTATCTTTGTGAGCGGTACCGTTTCACGTCACAGTCCATCATTTACATACACAACCTAATCCGTCCTTACATTTGCAACATTACCAACCGTAGTCATGCTCTCACATCCCAGCAGATATTGTGTGTTGCACTGCGTTTCTTTGCAAATGGAAGTTTTTTGTACAATGTCGGAGATGCAGAGCACTTGAGCAAGGCAACTGTATGCAGGGCGGTCAGAAAAGTGTGCCTCGTCATGAAACGGCTTTTACCCATGTTTGTCGTTTTCCCTGGACATAAACCTGTCAGAGCCATCAAGGAGGTCTTGGGGGGTGGACTCAGAGGATGAGCTCCCTCCAGGGATTCCCTCAGCCACTGGCCTTCCAATATACTGGCTTAGGGCCAGCTCCTCTGCCTCCGTTAGAGGTGGCGGTGCTGGGCCACCACCAGTTTTACGGGCATCTGCCTTCTTTCTGTTGGCTGAGTAGTCTGTGTTAGTTTAAACAGGCTTAATTATTTAACAGAACATGATATAGATGAGAAGACATTTATGTGTGTAAAAACAGCATTATGTTGGGGATAAAACAACTGCACAGTCAAATAGCCACTTAATATTTACTTTACAGTGTAAAACATGATCAAAATGATCATGTCGCGGTCTTATCTGGTTGAACAATGTTTTTATATGTCATCTTAAGCTGCTGCCAAGTGCGCTTCTCCCCCGCGTGATTGCACCTAAATGAAATAAATGAATAGGCTACCATTCAAGCAGTTTTCCCCTGTAATATTATTGTGATTGCAAAGGACTACATTTAAACTTACGCAGCAGTGTTGCACTTCTTTCTAAAAACGTGTTGAAACTCACCATATGAGCGCATTAGGATTTCCAATTCGAGGTTGGTGAAAAACGTAGACCTCCTCTTCACCGTTGCCATGGTGACTCGTTGAATTGGGGCTCCATTGATGCTGGCTTTTTATAGTTGTGGTACACGTGCTTAACTCTAGGTGAAACTACTCTGAGTTGATTAAATTAACTCAAATGCGCTGTTCTGGAACCGAAAACTCAGAGTTTTCTATCTCAATGTAGATCAACTCAGCGTCTAGGATTAGACTCAGAGGTTGTTGAACCTGCTTTGTGAAACGGACCCCAGGCGTAGTATTTTGTTTTGTTATTGATAGCCAGACACAAGAATAAAATGAATGCACCCGGCAAAATGAAAACATTGTGTATTTTCTATATTTTCATTTCAGTTGCGATACACCAACTGCTTTTCAGCAGTGCATTTGAATGATTTTGCAATGTCTTTATCACATAGATATATTGCTTTTTCAGCATATTTTTGATGGAGCAGACTCGGTCTGGCGATTTCATTTCCGGATTTGCTCACCTTTGTAGCAGAAAGCTTCACACACAGAACCGGCAATGCGGTTAAAGTCCTCTGTTTGCACCGACCTTTGCGCCAGAATCACTGCAGTTCGAAAACAATATCTAACCCTTCGATTTAACCTATGTCACTACCCCAACCACTGAGCTGCTGGCTCCGCCGTACGAAAAGCATTACGTTGTACAGTGGTTTATATTTCCCTCCTGCATGCATTTGCCATGGATGTATAATAGGAACAATGTTTACACTGCAAATCCGGCACTGAATAAACTCATCATCTCCTTGAGGACTTTGTGATTGGCTCACACGACAACACAGCGTCATACGTCAGTGTGTCCTATGTTGAGCATGCTTGTGCTGTTAATGTTAACGGCACTGTCCACACATCAGGTCGTGCTGGAACTTTACCGGTAATGTTTGTATGTCTTATGCATGGAAATTGGTGGGTTTGCCGGCCTTTGGATACTGCCTCCCATTCACACATCACCCCTATGGATGCCGCCTCCCATTCACACATCACCCCTATGGATACCGCCTCCCATTCACACATCACCTCTATGGATACCGCCTCCCATTCACACATCACTCCTATGGATACCGCCTCCCATTCACACATCAACCCTATGGATACCGCCTACCATTCACACATCACCCCTATGGATACCGCCTCCCATTCACACATCACCCCTATGGATACCGCCTCCCATTCACACATCACCCCTATGGATACCGCCTCCCATTCACACATCACCCCTATGGATACAGCCTCCCATTCACACATCACCCCTATGGATACCGCCTTCCATTCATACATCACCCCTATGGATACCGCCTCCCATTCACACATCATCGCTATGCTGTATAACCGGCACATGTGTGAAAGGGGCGGGGCTCTACTGTATGCTGAACTGTGATATCAGCTTCAAGCCTAAAGTTTTTCTTTCTTTACAAGGGACAGATTGCCTTTGCTTCCTGTGTTGTTGCTCACCTCTCTGATTGGCTCATCCCGTTGTCACAGCGACGAAGCTCCCTTTTTTTAAAACTGGCGCTGCATCTTGCCCAGCCCTTTTCAAACATCCTGCACCATCCCAGGGGCCAGATGAGCAAGAAAGCGAGCATGTGCGATACAGTTTATCGAGGGCTCCTAGGATGTGTATCCAGGCACCGCACGTCACCGTCTGCCTGACATCTTAGCCGAGCTTGGAGATCTGTCCAGGAATATGAAGGTTAATCGGTTGTGTCCCTCTGATCTGTAAACTAGAGAGGATCTGCTGCAGATGCTGACTCACTTCAACCACTGAGTTCTGTGTGTGTGTGTCATGCATACATATGTGTGCAGAAGAGCAAATGATTCATGGAGTGAATCAATATTCAATATATTAATCAATAACCCTTGTTATACACAGGCCAGTCAATCATGTGACAGCCAGTTCCTGAGATCAATAATTTGGGACCAGACATGTGAGAAGATATAACGTCACGGCCCAACAGAAGTCTACAGTCTACAGAGTAGAGATTGCAATACTGTGTGTGTGTGTGTGTGTGTGTGTGTGTGTGTGTGTGTGTGTGTGTGTGTGTGTGTGTGTGTGTGTGTGTGTGTGTGTGTGTGTGTGTGTGTGTGTGTGTGTGTGTGTGTTCGAGGCAATATATTGACACGTGACCTTATAGTCACTGAGTGAAGTTTAGTGATGACACACATGTTCTCATTGCATTCTCTTTGACTCTCTAGCACTTTCTGAGAGAGAAAACAACAAACAGATATTTGCCCAGCTCTACCACCGAGCCATCACGATTAACCGCTTCTTGGGATGAGGCACAACATGGCAGGTTTTTATTTCTGGAGGTTACAGCTGTATGTAGCTTGACTGAGATGCATAATGTGACATCTGAGCCTCCTCCCGGCTGTCCGTCTCCATGTTTAGTAGTTGTGGAGATGCTCCCCCCAGGTCTGGAGGATGCACCCACATCTGTCAGGGTGTATTAATGTCACCACATGGGTACTGAGGCATGGGGGCAAAGATGACCCGAAGAACATATAACAACCTATAGGAAAGGTGGGAGGAAGGAGGGAGGGATGGGAGGATGCATGCATCAAAGGAGAGGGAGATGCTCTTTGTTGATTTAGATGCCTTGCCTGCATGTGCACGCAGGCATGCACACTTTTGCCTTGGTTGAGCGAAGCCAACATGGGACACACACACACACACACACACACACACACACACACACACACACACACACACACACACACACACACACTACCACTGCCATCTCCGCCCCACCCTGACTGTCCTTTTCCCACAAAACCTATGGGAGACACCTAGTGTCTGGCAGATCAATCAAACAAGATTCTCTTATCACCATGCGGTGCGCATGGCGATAAGACTCCACCCCTCAACTCCTACAAACAGCATAATTCATTCAGATTAAAGCAATACTTGCTGGTTTGTTTTTAGTTTTTTTTTTACTCTTGAGGTCGGGAGCTCATTCATCAATGGGGCAGGCAAACGGGTCCTCTCTCCCGCCCTCTTCTTTCTCCCTCTCCCTCTCTCTGCACTTTAGGGATTTGCTGTGACTAGGATCACTCCTCTGGCCATAGAGAAAGGACTTTGCTGCAGTGGCCTTGCTCCTACCTCTGGTGGAGACGAGGATCACTCCCCCACCCACCCATTTTCTTTGAATGCAACTGCTGGTGTTGTATATGGGATATAATAAATATGTATATAAACACGGCTGTAGCCCAGCCTCGACTTGCCCACAGGCAGCTAGTGACATCACGTGGGTCAGTGGTCAGTCACGAGCCCTCTGCCTCAGGTGTGTAAATGTACTCCCACCCCCCCCCCCCCCCCCCCCCAACTCCCAAGCACCACAGACTAATGCCTGTAGTGATATAATAACGCCTGACAGTAACAGCCCAAATTCATCCATATGAGCAGTTGATGCAGATATGCGTCAATTGCACGCACACAAGCAATACTGCTGAAACAAGCATGCATGTACATACACACAAACACTGCAGGAGGGGAATGCAAACCTAACAACCATACACTATGCTCTTGTTGTATATTCTAAACACACATTCACAACAAATCACATATCTGCACATGCGTTTGGCAGTTTTATCTGTCTGCAATAGAAGAAGCTTTGAGGAGGTTCCCCCGCCAAGTCATTTCCTGTTGTGTCAGGTTTGTGTGTGCATTTGGGTGTGTGTACGCACATGCATGTGTGTCTGTCTATCTCCCGCAGTAGAACTATCCTGTTCCCCTTTGGCTCCGACACTGTCACCGTGGTGTCAGGTTTCTCTCCTCTATTCAGCCGAGACATATTTTGGCATGGGTGTGTAACGGGGAGAGCTGAAGACAGAGCCACAGGTTTAGTGGTGTAGAAGAGTGTGTGGGGGGGTCGGGGAGGATTACAAATCGAGGGGATCTAGGAGTGTGTCGGAGGATCACCGCCATGCGTCGCACCTTCAAGACGCTGAACACGTTCCGTGGGTACAAGAGGTCGGAGGAGGACGACGATGACGTGTTTGTGTGCAGTCCTGGACACAAGGTGATGTTTTGTGTACAAAACTACTCCCAAGGAGTTGATGAGTGCTACCTGAAGTAGCAACATTGAAACAGGTTTCAATACTCTGGTTTACTGGATTCAATGTATTCAGCTTGTGTTATTGATGTGTGTATTGTCCGTGGACACAGTCCAGTATAGTTTTTTCCCACATTTTAAGCTACTGGTGTCTCCCTACATCACTACTGCTACTGTTTTCAGACTGTTGTCTCCGAAGCTCTACTCTCCTAGAGTAGAGGAGAGTAGAGCTTCGCCGATAATTCTGTCCATGTTGTCTTTCAGAGGTGTTGTGTCCTGATAAGATGTAACTATCACTAGATGTATTCAGGAGCTCAACAATACAGGGTTTGGGGGGGATCTGTAGTGGTGGGTGGCTAGGTTATGGTACAATGATTATTATAATTTAATCATGGATTCATGTTACCAAGGGGACACGATGAACAATTCTGTGGACATTCATCATTATCTTTGTCATATAGTCACTGTTTCTTTAGATGAAATGTTCTCCTGAATGGTACATCTATGATTGTCATTAGCTATTCTTCTATTTCCGCCCAGCCCTATATTTACCACTTGTACACTTAGTATATCATTATCCATCCATGCGTCTATGATGGCAGCATGTCAGTCCACTTTAGTGTTAAGTGTCGTCTGTTTTTACTTACAAGTCTTTTTTTAACATTCATACTGAAGTAAAGCAAAGTATTTACATAGTGCATTTGCAAACCTCATACTCTTTATGAAGAGTATGAGGATCTATTTTCTGGACCATCTAATTGGGATATAACTGTTTAGATCCTTTGAATCTATCTCTCCTGGATCTCAAATATTTCCTGCATCGTCTCCACCTGCCTGGGCTCTGCACCTGGCCACGCCACTGCATCTCCTCCTCCCCTTTTCCCTTTTCCACTCCTGCTGCGTCTGTGGACTCAGAGTTGGTGTCGACGGGCCCAGACCGGCTGGAAACGGCTACGGGGGGAAGGTGAAGAGTTGCGTTACTTGGACAATCGCAGGATCCCCAGCATTGGAATCATAAATAATCCAGTGTCTGTGCACTCACACACACACACACATTCCCTGGACAGAGACAATGGCGTTTCTGGTGATCTTACTTTGTGCGTTCTGTGTGGGATTTAGGAGCCAGCGATTGTTCCTGGGTGAGTATGTACAACAATGTGTACAATCTAACAATCTAAATCTGTTTATTGCCTGCTAGACATTGCTTATGGCTGTTGTACAGTCTGTGCAAACTAGGGACGGTAATTGGCAGGAACCTCACAATACGATATTATAGCAAGTTTTATGTGCCGATACGATATGTATTGTGATTCTGTAAATAATTTGATTCTGTAAAAATTGCAATGCGATATAGTTGATATGAATCAACTATAGGCGAATACACTTTAGCGCCCTCTGTAGAATGGTACAATTAATGTTCCCACTAAGATTGCATTTATGTCTCTGGCTTAATTTTTGTTTCTCAGAAAAAATCGATTTGATCGAACCTGACAAGTATTGCGGAAGCAAAGAATCCTGATACTCACATGAATCTATTTTTCCCCGCCCCTAGTGCAAACCCCGCCCCTAGTGCAAACCCCACCCCTATTGAAAACCCCACCCTAAATGTAAACCCCACCCCTAGTGCAAACCCCACCCCTAGTGCAAACCCCACCCCTAGTGCAAACCCCGACACGGTTGGCACAGGATGTAAACTAAGCATAGAATTTACCCAGAGATTTACCCCACCTTCAAAGCCTTCTGGCTTTAAATAACTACTTTGCATTCAATGAGAGATCTCGTTCGGATTTAGAAATGTCAAAGGAGTCGTCATGTAATGTTGCTAAACAGGGATTGTTGATTGTTTTACAATTACCATAACGTACAACCTAACCCTGGCCCTGAGTTGCAGTGTATTCAGACGCCAGCTGATTTTAAATCTCTGTCTGGTTTAAACATTGTTCATCTCAATGTGCACAGTTTATTTAAAATGGATATGATTAGAGTATGGGTTAAATCAACAGATGTGGACAAGGGCGTCAGTTTGGTTTTAGAAGTGGTGGGGACGGGGGGGGGGAGTACGCGATTGTCAATGGGGGGGGGGGGGGGTGCGCTATTGTCGACGGGGGGGGGGGATCGCAATTGGTTTGGACATGTCCCCCCCCGTCCCCCCCGTAATCTACGCCTATGGATGTGGACATTGTAGTAATATCCAAAATTTGGCTGATGAAATCAGTTATTGATAAAGATATTAACATGGATGGATACAATGTTTATTGTAGTGACAGACTGAAGAAAGGTGGTGGTGTTGCTATTTATGATAAATCAAAATGTCACAGTGTAGTTCTATCCATATCTTAAATGCCCTGAGAAGTCCACCATTGACTTGATTCTGACAAATGTTACTCATAAATTCTCAGCTGTAGGTGTTTTTTCAATGACCTAAGTGACCATTGCATTGTTGCTGCTATCAGGAACACCAAAGTCCCTTAATTAAAACCACACGTGATTTGTAAGAGGAATCTTAAACATTTTAATGAACAGGGGTTTTATCATGATTTGTTTCATTTTAATTGGAGTACAATAGAGCTGATCCCTGATGTGGAGACAGCTTGGATGTTTTTTTAAGGATGGTTTTACACAAATCATAAATCCACATGCCCCTTTTAGGAGATGCAGAGTAAAGGGGCGTGGTATCCCCTGGTTTTCCTCTGAGCTAACAGACACTATCCATGAGCGTAACTTTTCTTGGACAACAGGTTCTACCACTGATTGGCTTGTTTTTAGACAACTAAGAAACAAATGCTCTTTTATCAAGAAAGCCAAATCAGAATATTATTTATCTGTAACCAGTGAAAATATAAATGACCCTAAGAAATTTTATAAAATCATAAAATCCCTTTCTGTGAGCAAAATCTCTCAAGCTGTACCTAACTTTGTTAGAAGGATTATGTTGCTGTTCATGACAAAATGAAGATATTGAATTATTTTAACGAGCATTTCCTGGCACTCTGTTGACTCTGCTTGTTCTATGCCTGTACTGACGTTACAGTGTATACTGGTCAGTCTTGTAATTTTGTACCATTCTCTGTGCAGGAAGTTCATGAAGGCCTAAAAACTTTAGATCCTAGAAAACCCTCAGGACCTAATCTTATTGATCCTTATTTTTTTCAAATTGGCAGCTGGTTTTGTAGCAGGGCCACTTGCATATCTTTTTAACCTTACAGTGGAAAATAAGAAAATTCCTAGGATATGGAGATCTGCTTTTGTTCTCCCTTTAGTAAAAGGGTGTGACCCAGCTATTTAAAAGAACTGTAGGCCAATGTCTAATTTATCAGTACTGGCTAAAATTCTTGAAGCTCTTGTGAGTGATATTCTAAAGGAGTTTTTATACACTGCCATTTTATCAACATATCAATCAGAAGTACCATTACAGCTCCACTGAAGGTGGTAAATTACATTTCTGTTGCACTTGACAAGAAGCAACATTGTGCATGACTCTTTATTGATTTGTCCAAAGCTTTCAACACAGTGGATCATGATATTTTAAAACTCTCGGAGCAAGCAGTCACTTGGTTCTCAAACTACCTTAGTAATAGGTCTCAGTGCATTAGATATGATGGTCTATGTTCTGATATTGTATCTGTCTACAAGGGTGAACTCCAGGGCTCTGTATAAGATCCACTTTTATTCACTATTTATATAAATAATCTGGGTCTAACGTGTCGGATGCTGACTTGCAAAATGCTTTTAATGTCGTCCAAAATACTCTAAACTGAAACTTGATCTTAATGCAGATAAGACCAAGCTTATGTTGTTATTCAACTCTAGGTCTAGGCCACAAAATATTCCTTTGATAGTCACTCTCACAGGGAAGTGAAAGAAGGGTTATATATATATATATATATATATATATATATATATATATATATATATATATATATATATATATATAAATATAAATAAACGAGTAAACTATAAACTAAATAGGGGTTGTAAACTCTTATAAATACCTGTTTTTTTTAATCTCACTTTTAAGCCCATGAGCTATACCTGCTGAAAAAGCTGAGGTTAAAACTGGGTTTTGATTTTCAAAATAAGTTGTTTTTATTTTAATGTAAAAACCTGACTTGTTGCCGCCACTTTAAAAAAAAATCTGTGCTGGACTGTAGTGATCTTTTATACATGCATACCTCTGCTCACTCCTGGAGTGCTTCCTGCTCAGTGTCTTCATATGGCGGACACAGCTCACCATGCTTCCTGCTCAGTGTCTTCATATGGCGGACACAGCTCACCATGCTTCCTGCTCAGTGTCTTCATATGGCGGACACAGCTCACCATGCTTCCTTGAGGTTTATTACCAACTGTAAAGCTGTGACTCACCTCTCAGTACTCTCGGGTAGGATGGCCTGCTCTAGCCACCCGTAGGCTCTGCCATTGGTACACCTTTATATATAAGGCTATTCTTGGTCTGGTACTACTTACATGATCTTATCACGCAGAAAAGTGCCAAAACAATACTCTGTGTTCTCAGGACTTTTTTATGCTTTCTGTCCTAAATGCCCGTACGGAAATTGGAAAAAGGGCATTTGTGTGTGTGTGTGTGTGTGTGTGTGTTAGAAAGGCGATGGCTGTCCCAAGTGACCGATGCCAAATCCTGGCCTCAGATTGCTCCATAAAACGCTTGAGCGATCTCGGCTCATCAAGTTCGCGAGTCGCGACAAACACCGATATTAAATCTTAGTAATCGTTTTTCTATGGGAAACCAAAAAACTGATTGGAATTTAAATGAGTCTGGCTCCATTCATTTTTAGAAAATCAGTAAAATAAACATCTTCTTGAGCATCATCATTTCTTAGTGTTGTGTTGACCCCAGTCTGTCATGCTTTGCTGTCTGCTGGAGGACAGTGCAGTTCTTAGGAAACAGGAGGTGGGCCAGAGCAAAACCAACATCAGAGAGCCATGTCTGGAGCCTTGCGTCTCGCACATTTGCAGGATATTAAATCATTCTTTCTGAGGGAGGAGAGAAAATATTCCTGTTATTCACAAGAACAGGAAGCCCCATCTGGCTGCCATGGACAGATTGTCTGTGTGTCCGTCGGTTCACTGCACATTTTCCCCTCAATCATCGCTCTAAATTAGAAAGTTCAGAATGGCTCAATGTTTTATCTCTCTGGATGTCTCCCAATGTTGGCTGTTTAAGAAAAATTATAAATATTCTGGCAGGATTATTTGGCCACTTGGGTGTAATCCTGGGAGACAATGGCCTGGCATATTTCTGGAGACATTCAGAACATTGAATATGCTGAGCAAAGGAAACCAACATCTCTGGGATTTGTAGTTTTCTAAATTCAACTAGCCCCAGTTCTGTAACCCTCCTCCCTCCCCATCACACTGTCATTTATTCTGATCTCTGAACCTTCCTAGAAGGAGTCCTCACTGTGGATCCACAAAATGTTGTTGTTTTTTAGCAGTTTTGTAAGAGTAACAACTGTTAGTGAAACCAAACTTAACAGTTAGTCTGTAGTATTAACTATATTCATTCAGTGTTTTTCGGCTAATGGGCTGATTGTTGCATAAACACCATCCACTAACCAGACCTGGTGTTTAGTTCTTATGGTGTATTTTACTCTTGTCTGTCGATCAACCGATATCCACCACACAGACTTTTACTCAATAGGAAGTATGCATCTTGTTCACTTCCTCTTTTAACTTCCCCACCACTTAACCATGTCTGTCCTTGTTTTGCCCTCCTTTTTGACTCTCGACTTTCAAAAGAAATACCTTTGTTGATATAGCCTACATGTTGTAGGATCATACAGAATGTGTTGCTGTGTTAATGTTTCCAGCAAAACAGTCAGCTAATTAGCTGCAAAAAATCCATTAAATTCTAATGGACTTTGTTATTTTCGTTGTTCCTGAATAGCTGAACGTGTGTGTGGTAATTATGAATGGTAATTAGGGCTATCACACAGCTTTAACACAGCTTGCCCTTGTGCCAACATGCTATGTCTTGTTCCAGAGGCTAATTGGAGTCAGAGCTGTGTGGTTCCAAGACGTCTGTTGGCCACATGTGCGGATGTCATGAACCACAGTATCCTTCCACCCGTGCCACTGCTAACCCTGGAGTATTTCTCTTGAATTTCTGTCACCCACTCTTATACATGTGACTCCCATCCGAACGCCTTGGGTGGAATTTCTTCACTATCAATTGCTTCTCTTAAGTGGTGGCTCCATCTGTAATTGTACACAAGACTTCTGTCTGCTGTCATTGTTGCATTGTTGAGCATGCAAACAGAGGAATACTTTAGGAACTTTAACAACACCAACAGTAACACCAACAGAGACAATATGTGTCCTAGTATTAAAAATAGTATATAAATACCACATTAAAAAATTATGTTTTTTATTGTGTCTAACCAAGTCTCGCCATGGATAAGTCTCTGAACTCTCCTTGGCGATACTTGGTAAGACACAATAACAAACAGACCAAATCAAGAGAAAGGTAAAGGCAAAAATTGTATTTCTCCATATCCTTTTCATAATGTTGTCAGACACTTATAATAATAATCTGATCTTCTCAGTGGCGAAACAAGCACTTTTAGAGGATGTGCATTGACAGGGCGCTAATGCCAAAGTTATCATTTAGATTAGTATTGTAGAAGAGATAGTTAAGTTAGTTAGATTAGTAAAGAGATGCATTAGTTAGATTAGTACAGTGTAAGAGCTAATTCAAGTAGTTAGATTAGTATAGTTAAATTAGTTAAATTACTTTTGTTGAATTTAAGATGTTTAGATTAGATTTTTTTTCCCACTACATGTCATTCAGGAGCAGGTTGGGGTTAGGGCTTCTTGCTCAAGGATGCCTACAGGTTAGATTGTGGACATTGGGGTTCGAACCCAGTACCTTTCAACACTCTCACCACTAGACTAGACTATCCTGCCTGAGATTTGTTTGGTTATTTTTAAATACTTAGACTAATTTGTACTGCCGTGTGGTGAACGATTCGACCCTACATCTAAATCCGTAGATATTACACAGGTATACTCACCTGTCCTTCTCCATCTCTTACTTGCTTACTCTTACTTCCAGACAACGTCCCCCACCGGCCAGGTGGGCCGCTCAGACTCCCCGGTCTACACCAACCTTCAGGAGCTGAAGATCTCCCAGTCCAGTCTGCCGCCCGTGCCCGCCAGCTCGCCACTGCACGTGCTGGGTGACTGGGAAACCCACAAGGACCTGAGTGGACGCCACTTCTACTACCACCGCGCCACAGGGGAGCGCACCTGGAAGCCCCCACGCGGCCGCACGGACACGAGCAATGGCAGCAGCAGTAGCCGTGGTGGCGATGCCCAGGGCACGCTGGAGGCGGAGGTGAGATGACCCATCTCTCTCTCGTTCAACCCTCTCCCCCTACACACACACACCGACTACATTATAATAATACATTCACCACTCCAGTTCAAGGATCAACGTTCACTCTCCGAACCAGTAGGGAGCAAAGACAGCTCTAACCTACGTCCCAATTCTCACCAAATTATTTTTACCTTCATACCTCCTTTTTTCTTTATTTTCTCCTTCGTTCATTTAGAGAAGAAGGCATACCCAATGTATTTCTCCAGGAGTAAAACAAAATTGAAATATAGACTACACCTTTCCGAAGGTTTAACTGCGTGATTTCCAATACGATGAATGTGCTAATGATCCTTAAAGGTTATCTTGGTTGGAAAGCACAGATCTAGACCATGAAGTATTAATTCTCACAGGAGCAAAGGACTGCTCCTGCTAAGTGGAGGAGGCAGATCAAATGCTTTCCCCGTGTCATGAATGGGTTAAAGGCAACACCACTCGCTGCACTGTGTGAAAATCTTAAAATAAACTGAGATTGGTCAATGCTGTTGCCATGGCAGAGCTGCAGATGGAGTAGCACCTTGTCTCTTAAAGGCGGTAAGTAGTACTATCACAGGAAATAACAGAAAATAGAGCTTTGGGAGAGGAGCAGTATACCTGAGAGGTCAGTTTGAAGTGATGTTTTGGTTACCGAGGGCAGGAAACAAAAGAGCTCACTTTGATGTGCGGAAACCACGTTTCCTCCTGAGCATCGTTGCAGTTTCAGAATAAAGTCCAGCACTGCCCCCGTGTGGTGTGTTCTTGGATGTGCCATGAGATAAAAATGTTATTAGGCCTACCCTTTTTATCCATAATAAATTAGGTATTTTCAATTATATCTTTTTACCATTTATACCACAGATACAATTTAATAATTATTATTTTATTTTTAATAAAAAATAAAATATACATAATATTAATAATTAAATCCAAACATTTAAAATATTTTGTATGAATTCTTCTTCAGCCTCTGTCTTCTGAGGAGAACTGCCATAGCACCCACTCCAGTCAGTACGGCTCGCCCCCTAGAGGCTGGTCAGAGGAACTGGATGAACATGGACACACCCTCTATGTCTCTGAATATACCCAGGAGAAGGTACTTATTTTAATACCTATTTTAAATACCCATTATTTCTTTCTTTTGTTGTTTAGCTTTGTCGCTACTTCGAATAAAGCATAATTTCTGGATGAATACTTTTACTTAAGTAGTGTACAAAGGACACAAACCTTACTAGGTTCATGTTGTGTATTCATAGTGGATAAAGCACTTGGACGAGCAGGGACGGACATATTACTACAGTGCAGATGGATCCAGATCTGAGTGGGAGTTACCCAAGGTAAGACAAACGGCATGTCAATGGTTGTGGTTTGTTGTAGTTGTAAGACAACTTTCTCTAAGAGAAGAAGAATTGGGACTGGTTTTAGGATTATTAGATGCAAAAAGCTGCCAGTATGGTCGCTCAACGGTTGTGGATTTATCTGTGAAGACTCATTACCTCTGAAGGCTATTTCTGAAGTCATACCTTAGCCTATGTTCACTTTAAAAACACCAGACTTTTAAACCTGGGTTTAATGCAGGCAAAACATCTCATTAACTTCCTTCCTGATTATTAAAGGAATATATATCTGGAAGGGTTCATTTTTGTTTCAAATATTTTTATTGTGGAAAATAGTCATCAGCTTACAAAGCATCCACTTCAACCAGAGGCGATTTCTCTAAGACTGCAAGGGAAGCTCAGCTTCCCCTAAAATGTCAAACAATTGTTAAATATGTACTGTTGTGTTAACATTTAATTGACTACAAATGCGTTAGAATACGTTCATGTCGAAGACGAGTTCGATCAGAATCTTATCCAAGTCGACTGACTCGATTTTGTTAACTTCTCATAACTTCCCGTAATGTCAATGTATTTGACCGTAGAAGCCGAGCGTCCATTCACTTGAATGAGACTGCATGGAACAGTTTTTTTCATTGCCTCAAAACTCGACGGTCATTGGATAAATGCCAACATTTGTCCCGCCCCGGGACGCTCAGCGTCTCTGGGGGTGGATGGAGCAGTGGGCTGGCCTAGGCTAGCCTGGACGCTGGGCTTCCGCATGATGATTGGAGGATCAGTCGAAAGGCTGAATCACTTTTTGATTGACAGCTATTTTGACAAATACATTGTCGCTTGACCAACCAGGAGCTCAGTCCCATCGCGGATTTTGCAAGTGAGGTCTTACGACAAACTGCAGCCCATTTCTTGATATTTGCTTGGCGAAATAATAATAATATAAATAATATAATAATAATAAATTGACAACTTTTTTGATGTAGGCCAAAAATGAGCTTCCCCTCTTTGAAAAACCAGCAGCCGCCACTGACTTCAACATATATCCTTTTTCTTTTTTTAAACAAACAGCAACGTATAACATAACATTACAGTGTACAGCATAGTGAAATGCAATAATTATGTCGTATCAGCTCTAGAATTTGCCTTCACATCACAGTGCCAAATTAACAGTAAAACTATAAGAAAGTTCCCACCCACATGTGTTGATATATCTCAGGCACTTATCCCATGTTTCCTCTGATAGTTGTACACCTAGTTCTGCTTCCCAATCTGCTTTGATCGTGTTAGTTGATGCTGGGGCTAAACTCTGTAGTGTACTGTAAAGACAATAAATTATATTTTTAACCCCCGCAAACTGTTTTAACCAGTCATCCAACTTGTCGGGCCCCGCCCTCTCAAAACCAGGGAGATGCGATCTTATGTAGCTCCTAACCTGCAGATATCTAAAGAAATCCTGCTGTTGGAGGGCATATTTTCGTTTAAGCTGTTGGAAGGATGAAAACACTCCTCCCAGATATACACTCACCGGCCACTTTATTAGGTACACCTGTCCAACTGCTCGTTAACGCAAATTTCTAATCAGCCAATCACATGGCAGCAACTCAATGCATTTAGGCATGTAGACATGGTCAGGACGATCTGCTGCAGTTCAAACCGAGCATCAGAATGGGGAAGAAAGGTGATTTAAGTGACTTTGAACGTGGCATGGTTGTTGGTGCCAGACGGGCTGATCTGAGTATTTCAGAGACTGCTGATCTACTGGGATTTTCACGCACAACCATCTCTAGGGTTTACAGAGAATGGTCCGAAAAAGAGAAAATATCCAGTGAGCGGCAGTTCTGTGGGCGCAAATGCCATGTTGATGCTAGAGGTCAGAGGAGAATGGCCAGACTGGTTCGAGCTGATAGAAAGGCAACTGTAACTCAAATAACCACTCGTTACAACAGAGGTATGCAGAAGAGCATCTCTGAACGCACAACACGTCGAACCTTGAGGCGGATGGGCTACAGCAGCAGAAGACCACACCGGGTGCCACTCCTGTCAGCTAAGAACAGGAAACTGAGGCTACAATTCACACAGGCTCACCAAAATTGGACAATCGAAGATTGGAAAAACGTTGCCTGGTCTGATGAGTCTCGATTTCTGCTGCGACATTCGGATGGTAGGGTCAGAATTTGGCGTCAACAACATGAAAGCATGGATCCATCCTGCCTTGTATCAACGGTTCAGGCTGGTGGTGGTGGTGTAATGGTGTGGGGGATATTTTCCTGGCACACTTTGGGCTTATTAGTACCAATTGAGCATCGTGTCAAAGAATGCTTTAGTTATAAAAATAGGTATGTTTTGTAAGAGGTACAACAGCTGTGGGAGAAATATCATCTTGATAGCATTTATTCTACCAAATAAAGAAATAGGGAGTGTCCTCCAGAACTGTATATTACTACGAAGTTTTTCTATCAGGGGATCAAAGTTTGCTTTGAAAAGATTATTATAATCTTTCGTGACAACTATTCCTAAATAAGTAAACCTCTCTTTTGTTACCTTAAAGGGGACTTGTGAGAGCCATTGATGGTCTGTGAGACATATTGGCATTAGCTCGCTCTTCTGCCAGTTGATTCTATATCCAGAAAAGGTTCCAAACTGATCAACCAGAGATAAAATTGCATCAATGGACCAACTTGCGGTTGGGATATGAAAAGAAGGATGTCATCTGCATAGAGAGAGATTTTATTCGTAGTATGTTTTGTGTCATAACCATAAATGTCTGGGTGTAGTCTTACAGTCTCTGCGAGGGGTTCTATTGCCAGAGCGAATAGTAAAGGGCTCAACGCACAGCCCTGCCTAGTTCCTCTGCATAGCCTAAAGTTAGATGAGAGTGTCTGATTAGTCAGTATTTTAGCATAGGGGTCTTTATAAAGCAATTTTATCCATGAAATAAACCTATTGCCAATTTCAAATTTTTGGAGAACTGCCAATAAATATGGCCATTCCGACCTGGTCGAATGCCTTCTCAGCATCTAAGGATAGTACCAAAAGATCCTCGCCAGGGTGCCGAGGGGAATATATAACATTGAATAAGCGTCGTAAATTAAAAAAATAGTTCCTTTGAGGAATGAATCCCGTCTGATCAGGGTGCACCAGTTTTCCAATCAGAGTGTTAAGTCTTTTGGAGAGAGTCTTTGTTAGAATTTTTTGATCTGTGTTTAGCAAGGAGATGGGTCTATAAGAGCCCACCTCCTCCGGATCCCTCCCTTTTTTTGATATCAGAGTGATAGTTGCCTCATTTAGTGTGCGTGGAAGCTCTCCACTGTCAAATGCCTGGCCGTACATTTTGTTTAAATAGGGAACCAATAGGTAGCTGAATTTCTTATAGAATTTGTTGCTAAACCCATCCGGTCCAGGGGTTTTACCGCTTTTTAAGGATTTGATTGTGTCTGCGATTTCCTACACGTTATCTCCTCTCCCAAGTAGTCCCGGTCCATTTGATTTAAGGTTGGGAGATTGCACTTGTCCAGGAATGCCTGCATATCCCCAGGTGCCGCCCTCATTTGTGAGGCATATAACCCCTCATAAAATTGTTTAAACCTTGCATTCATTTCTGTATAAGAGGTTAAGGGTTCACCGGTATCTGATTTTATCCTATGAATTGTACGCTCGTTCTCCAATTTACGAAGCTGTCTTGCCAGCAATTTATGTGGCTTATCACCAAATTCAAAATACTTCTGTTTTGTTTCACATAAAAGCTTTACTAATCTTCGCTGAGAGCAGGGCTTAATTTGGGCCGGAACACGCCGGAACATGTTCCGGCACCTCCGACGGTGGATCCGGCACCTTTTTTTTTTTTATCCCCCCCCGCCCCACCGTCGGTGGTTACGATCGCGCAACCCCGCCATCGGTCCGCGGTCCCTCCGCCCCCCACACCCCGTTGACAATCGCGAACCCCCCCCCCCCCCCCGTTGACAATCACGAACACCCCCCCCCCCACACACTTTTTTGAGGTACCGGTACCTCTAACCCCGTAATGAGCCGCCGGATCCACACCCCCTCTGCGTTCCGGTACCTCCCACTTTACAAATTAAGCACTGGCTGAGAGCATTGTATTAAGTTTGTACTTAAGTGTTAAAATCTGATGAAATGTATTTAGAGAGGGAGATTGTGCGTTTTTTGCATCTAGCTTGTGTATTTGATCTTCCAATTTTGACTGTTCTATTTTGCTTTGTTTGTGCTTGGAGGCTTGAAATGAAATAATACATCCTCTTAAGTAGGCTTTCATTGTCTCCCACAGTAAGGCAGGTGCAGTCTCTGGCTTGTCATTTGCCTCTATGAATACATCAATATGCATCTTAATGTAGTCACAAAACCCAGAATCATTTGTAAGCTGCGGTTTAAATCGCCAGCTTCTTTGTTGCCGAGTTGTATTACCCAGTCTCAAAGAAAAAGTAACTGGACAGTGGTCAGAAATTATAATATTATGATACTTAGCATTCCCAGAGTCTGGCAGTAATTTTCCATCAATCAAGAAATAGTCTATCCTTGTATAGACATTATGGACATGGGAATGAAAGGAGTACTCTCTGCCTGTTGGATTCGTGAGCCTCCAGATATCACACAGATTCATATTCTTAATGTATGTATTCAGGAGCTTACTTGTATTGGATGAAGTCACCATTTGTGCGGATGATTTATCCAAATAGTAGTCCAATACACAATTAAAATCACCCCCAATAATCAAGTTGGTAGTGGAAATATCTGGTATCAGCTTAAGTACCTTCCTGTAAAATTCAGGATCATCCTGATTTGGTCCATAAACATTTAACAGTGTAACTGGCCTGGAGTGCAGTTCTCCCACTACCAGCACATATCTACCCTCCTTATCAGAAATGGTTTGTTGATGCTTAAAAGGAACTCCCCTTCGAATTATAATGGCTACACCTCTGGACTTAAATGGAAAAGAGTGATAAACTTGGCTGATCCATCTACATCGAAGTCTCAAGTGTGATTCTTTCTTGAGGTGCGTTTCCTGGAGGAATATAACCCCTGATTTGAGTGAATTTAAATGTGCCAGCACCTTTCCCCTTTTGACTGGTTCATTTATCCCTTTGACATTCCAAGAGCAAAAGTGGATGTCACCCAGGCTCTCCCCAGCATCACCTGAACTATCCTGCATCATAATCCCACGCCACTCTCCTGTCTCTTAGGCAACACTCCTCCCACCCGTCCCCTACCCCATTAAACCATCCCATTAACTGTAACTTAAAGAGTGCAGTACACATTTACTGCAGGAGGAATAAAAACTATGCAAATAAGCAAAAAAAACTAAAAACTAAAATAAAAAATAAAAATAAAATCTAGCTAAATGCAGAAAAAGTTTTACAATTTAAGTAACCTCCTAGTCTATAATCCTTGATACTCGGTGAGTACAGTGATAATTATGACACAAAAAACAGCTCCACAGTATTTATCAAGAACAAAACTGGACATAAGGTCCGAGTGCGTTTCACATTGTGTTAATTAAATAAACTGCGCACGTTGTCGATATGGGTAACAGCAACACATAACACCACAATGTCAACAACAACAGCGTTGGGGAAAATGTACATGACGGTTTGACATAGTCGCCTAGGCCTATAAACACAAGCTAAACAGTCCAATATAACCTGTAAAATGAATGGCCATTAGCTCGCTATGAAGTGAGAGTTACATTACCGTCTCGTTTGGCTATTATGCAAAATGACGTTTGGCGTAAGCGAGGGCCTCTTTCGGGTCAGTAAACATCAGCTCCGCACCGTTGTGGGTCACCCGAAGCTTCGCTGGATATGCGATTCCAAACCGGACCCTGGGTCTGCCCCGCAGCAGTTTCCTGACCGGAGTGAAAGCCGCTCGGGCTTTGGCAACATCATAAGGGAGGTCTCTGAATATCTGAACCCGCTGTCCTCGGAAAGTTAGTTCCCTCTTGGTCGAGGCTTTGCTGAAGATATCCTCAAAGACGTGGCCATGGTGAATCTTTAGGACCAGGTGTCGAGGTGGTTCATCATCTCCCGGACGTCCCCGAAGCGCCCTGTGAGCGCGGTCGGCATTTGGTTTTTCCTCCAAGCCCAGAACTTCTTTTAACAAGCCTGCTGCAAACTCCCTGACGATCTGACCATTCTCTGCCCCTTCTTTTACACCTGTAATCCTCAGGTTCTGTCGCTTTGAACAGCCCTCCAAATCCAAGCATTTGTCATTGAGTCGGTCCACCTGGCGAGTTAGGCTTTTGATCTGCGCCTCCAAGTCGGCCACAGTGTCAGCTGTGCTCGTTGCCGACCGCTCCAGTCCGTTCAATGTCTCGGCGTGTGACTCGACCCGGACTTTCAGTGTTGCAATGCTCGTGTCAGTTTCAGTTTTTAATGAGGCTATTTCAGCTCTGAGAGTAACTGAGACATCTGCAACCCTTTCATCGATCTTTTCACAAATGTCTTTCTTGACGGTGTGTAGTTCAGATCGCAGCAAGCTTATCGTGGCTAGCACAGCATTTCCAATCGGCTCGCCAGTGGCGACTTCAAGGGCCTCTTCCTCATCAAGCATGGCCACGGCTCCGTCCGGGCCTTCATCGGCGATAGCATTCCTCGACTTGTTTCCCTTTTTTAAGTGGGGCATTTTTCAATTTTAACTTCAACGTGTTTTCGAAAGCACTTCGGAAATGAAACCTTAACAGAATATATGACGTTAATGTCCTGTTTTTGTCGAAAATGAAGTTTTTAATCGGAATTACCGAGAGCTGCCTACAGTTGCGTCCTACCAGATCATTGCTCCCCCTAGCCTCCGGAAGGGTTAATTTTTAGAAAATTATATTTCAACCGTATTGCATGCATTACATAAACCATTGAGCAGTTGGTCTTTCACACACTGAAGGTGAGAGCTTCCGGCTACGTGAAGTGTGACACCACCACATCCATGACCACCACCACAACATCCACACCACCACCACCACCACCACCACCACTACCACCACCACATCCAGTACCACATCCACCACCTCTACCACCACCACAACCACTACCATCACCACCACCACTAATATCCACCACCTCCACCACCACCTCCACCACCACCACCACCACCACCACCACCACCACAACATCTATGATGGTCGGGGGTTATCCCTCCCCAATGGTTCTGTGGCTCATGCAAAGAGAGGTAGTGTGGTCGTGAATGAGTGTGCATGTGTTAGTGTTTGTTTTTAATCAGTGGCTGGTGTGATATATTAACTTGGACGCTGAGAGGACGCTGGCGTGTTTGTCGCCGCTTCTCGCCCCCGACCTTTCCATCTCCTCTGGCTGCGTAAAAAAAAAAAAAAAACTACGATAGTGGAATTCTCCTACCGTGGATACTCCAACGTTCTGGCCTGGGCCCACCTCGGCTGGCTTGCTGTACCGCCTGGACAAAGTACGAACATCTTGTCCGAGGGCTACAACTGCGGCTCGTTCCCGGCTTGTCAACTCGCCTGGAGCTAGTAGCATACCAAGCTAGGCTGCTAACAACTGTACATCTCATCATGTCTCGCCTCAAATACTCCGCAATGGAACTCTGGAACATCATCCCGCACGAGTTCCCGAACTGCCTTGAGGTGATAAAATCTCTCCGGCTCCTGCGCCGTCCACCCTATGTGCATAGGGCTAGCAGGCATAAGTTTGTTTACCTGGCTACAACTATGGCTGTGCCGGCCGTCAGGGTAAACTCACTACGGCGACGTCATCGACCTGGGCCACGCCCACCACCTGTTCTCCTGAGCCCCCTGCTTAGTGTGGCTGCCAATACAGTGTCTGCTATCACAGTGCCTCCATCTGCCTCTTTCATGCTGCTGAATGTTCGATCACTGAACAACAAGGCCTTACTCCTCCACGAAATAATTCTGGACAGAACTTTGGACTTTCTCTGCCTGACTGAAACATGGCAGAATCCTCATGAATTCATTTCTCTCAACCAAGCCACTCCCTCAGGGTATTCCTATATCCAAAAGCCTCGCAGCTGCGGCCGTGGTGGCGGCCTGGCTGTTATACACCGCACTAACACCCTGTTAAAAGAAATCCCAGTCACAACATCATCATTCGAGTGCCTCCACTTCATGCTGCCTGGTGCCACACAGCTCCAGGTGGTTCTTGTCTACCGCCCCCCGAAAGCCTCCTCCTGCTTTCTACAGGAGCTCTCCGACCTGCTGGCCTCTGTCTGCCCCATGTCCCCAGCTACTCTCATACTGGGTGACTTCAACATCCATGTAGCCTCCAGCAGTTGTTCCTTCGCTGTGGATTTCCTCTCACTGTTGGACTGCTTTAACATTGAACAACATGTACAGGGCCCTACACATGCCAAGGGGCACACCCTGGACCTGGTGTGCTGTGCCGGCATAAGCCCCTCCAATCTCCGCTGCACGGACCTGGCTGTCTCCGACCACCAAGCCATCCTGTTCTCTGTCCCTGTGTCCCTCCCTAAGCAGCCCACAAAAAGGTCAATCACATACAGGAATATAAAGCGTGTGTGTATACCTACGCTGGCTAACACCCTAGCAACCAACCTCGCTATCCACCCCTCTAACTGCACTGCTGACGGCCTGGTGGATCACTATAACAACGCCCTCGCCCTCAGCCTGGACTCTGTTGCCCCACTCATCACCAAACTGGTCTCCTACACCCGCCCCGCTCCCTGGTTTACCCCAGAGCTGAGGAGGCTCAAGTCCAGGGGGCGTCGGCTCGAGAGGCTTCACAAAAGATCTGGCCTCACTGTCCACCTCGAAGCCTACAGAGACCACATCAAGTGCTACAAAGAGGCTCTCACCCAGGCAAAAACACTCCACTACTCCACACTGATAAACAGCCAACAAAAGCATCCAAAAAAGCTTTTCTCTACCATCAACCGCCTTCTTGACCCTCCCGATCCCCCGCAACCCTCTGATGCCGCTGACCTCTGCTCCAGGTTCCTGGACTTCTTCCACCAGAAAGTGGCCACCATCCACCAGCAGCTCCAGGCATCTACACCCTCCCCGCCGGCCACACTACCTCGGCAGGACATGCACCATCCTTTTGTCTGCCCACCGGAGCGCCGCCTCTCCACCTTCTCCCTGCTGGATGCTGATCAAGTCCTTGACCTCCTGACCAAAGCCGGGACTTCATCCTGCAGTCTGGATCCACTACCCACGACCCTAGTGAAGGCCTGTCTCCCCACCATCTGCCCCCTGGTGGTTGCCATCATCAACTCCTCACTTGGTTCTGGTGTGGTACCCTCCAGCTTTAAGTTGGCGGCTGTGACACCAACACTCAAAAAGACAGGCCTGGACCCAGATGACCCCAACAACTACCGCCCGATCTCCAACCTTCCGTTCCTGAGCAAGATCTTAGAAAGAGCAGTGGCTGCCCAGCTACAACACCACATGTCCCACCATGAGCTCTTTGAACCTCTCCAATCCGGTTTCAGACCCCATCATAGCACTGAAACCGCCCTCATCAAAATAACAAACGACCTCCTGATTGCTGCAGATAATGGCCTCGTCTCCATCCTCATCCTCCTTGACCTCTCCGCTGCCTTCGATACCATTTCCCACTCCATCCTCCTCTCCCGTCTCTCTGAGCTCATCGGCCTTACTGATACTGCACTCTCCTGGTTTCAGTCCTACCTCTCCAACCGAAAACAATACATCACCTTGCAAGGCTCCCACTCCACCACAGCAACAGTTAACCATGGCGTCCCCCAGGGATCTGTCCTTGGCCCCCTCCTCTTTTCCATCTACTTGCTCCCCCTCGGTCAGATCATCCGCAATCATGGACTCAGCTTCCACTGTTATGCAGACGACACCCAACTCTATGTCAGCACCAAGCCCTCCTCACAACTCCCACCAATACAACTCAACAACTGTCTGCATGCTATCAAAACCTGGATGACTAACAACCTACTGAAACTCAACACCAACAAAACAGAGCTCATGGTGGTGGCTCCAGCACCACTGCTCAAGAAGGTTGGAGACCTCACCCTGGTCATCGATGGCTGCCCCACCTCCCCATCACACAAAGTGAGGAACCTGGGTGTCATTCTGGACTCCACACTCTCATTCAGTTCCCACATCCAGAGCATCACCAAATCTGCCTTCTTTCACCTCCGTAACATCTCAAGACTCCGGCCGTCTCTCACCGAGCCTGTCACCGAAACTCTCATTCACGCCTTCATCACCTCCCGCCTGGACTACTGCAATGGTCTCCTGTCTGGGCTGCCTAACAAAGCCCTAGACAGATTGCAGTATGTCCAGAACTCAGCTGCCAGGGTGTTAACTCACACCAAGCCCTGGCAGCACATCAAAGTCAAAGTCAAAGTCAAAGTGTCTTTATTTGTCCCAACAGGGAAAATTGATTTGCAGCCGGGAAGATCCACACATTCAAACACATACACAAATAGACAACACCAAATAACATGTAACATATAACGTATCATCATGGGAAGATCAAAGGGACCTACCGCAAGATAAGATATGATTCAAAGTGCCAATAATGTACACTGTACAAACAAATAAATAATAAATAAACAGCAGGGGCCTAAAGTGCAAATGCAACAGGTTACAACAGCCATAAACAGTCTGTATATACATACAATTAATTATCTACTGTTTAGCAACTGAATGGCCGTGGGGACAAAGGAAACCTTAAATCTCTCGGTGCGAAGAGCAGGCACCTTCCACCGACGGCCTGAGGGCAACAATATAAACTCAGACTGGAGGGGGTGATCCACACACTCCAGAATCAAGGGAGCCTTCCTAAGAACTTGCCTGCTATACATATCAGTAAGCTGCATTTGACTCCTCCCTGTAACCTTACTGGCCACTTTAACAAGGTTTATCAAGAAACTCCACTGGCTGCCAATCAAACAACGCATCAGCTACAAAATCCTCCTCCTCACCTACAAATCACTTCACTCACTGGCACCCAAGTACATCACTGACCTCCTCCACCCGTACTCCCAGTCACGGTCCCTGCGCTCCACCAGCAAGGACCTACTCTCCACTCCTCGCACCAGACTGAAGACCTTTGGCGATAGGGCTTTCTGTGCAATGGCCCCTACCCTCTGGAACACCCTGCCCCTTCCTACCCGTTCTGCCACTTCTCTGGCACAGTTCCAAAAGCACCTCAAAACACACCTCTTCTCTCTTGCCTACCCTCCCTAGCCCCCACCCCCCCCCCCCCCCCCCCCCCCCCACATCCCTACTCCCACTCTTGTAAAGCGACCTTGGGTATCATGAAAGGCGCTATATAAATCCAAGTTATTATTATTATTATTATTATAACTTCCTCAGTCTCAAGAGTGGTTGGGTGAGATGTTATGCTGTGGAGGGGATTGCTGTGTGTCTACCTAACAAGCTATAACTTCAATCTACTTTATATTGTGTTATTTTGAGCTGCTACATGGACATGATGAAGGCAGTGGGTGTCACTCCCTAGTGAAATGATGTCAATAACAAATTTGTAATTCTGACAATCAAATAAGCGTTTTAGTATAATGCCAATATATAGATGCTTTTGTCTGTTTAAAATTATGAATAATTCAGTTTTTCTTGGCTGCTTGCACGCGGATCACTTAGGCCTTGGTTTGGTATCATGTGTTGGATATTTGCTAAGTGATTAATGTGATAATTCATGAAGTAATAGGAAAAAGAATCGATCAATCAATCAGTGTTGAAAATATCCATACTCCTTAGTAATATGACAAATTTAGACAGTTTGGTTGAGTAGAAAAATTAAGTCTCCATCTTTACTTCTCACTTTCTCTCCGTCCTTCCCTCTCCCCCTCTGTCTACTTGTCCCCTGCAGTACGCCATCTCCCCTCCCCTGTCGGGCGAGGTTCCCAAGAGCCGCAGTCTGGAGCGGAAGCAGCATCAACAACACCCGGACCCCATCGTGCTCACCAAGTGGAGGCACAGCACCTACGTCTTGGACCTCAACGACAAGGTTAGAGTGCTTTTAGAGTCAGCGAACCACATTGTATTAGACAGGAAGAGGGGGGTTGGTAATAGGCCTTATTCACCAACCGACCATCCTGGTTCTAAACAGTTTCCCCACCCAGCTACCGTTTAGAACCAAGATGCCCACCAGGTGAATAAGACCCATGGCGATCACGGTTCTTCTGTTGTATGACGACTATCACAGATGACTTTTCAAATAAAGAAAGTGAAGAATCAACACACTGGACACTAGCAGAACCCTGTTTATCCCACTTCTCTTAACTGTTGTTAAGAAAAGTTCAGTGCCATTACAAGGCTATTTCACGTCCGCTGTCATGTGGTTAACAGGCCTACCAGCTTTTTTTGTCCTTCCCTGTGTATCTCTTTGCTGTGACTATATTATAATTAGTGGTGGGTATAGATTAATTTGTTTAATCTAGATTAATCTCACTGTAATCTTGGAATTAATCTAGATTAATCTAGCTTAAAATGACTCATTTGAATTCTGCCGAAGGCATTCATAATATGTGTGTGCTACCTAAATAATGACTAAAAGTAAGTCTTTGAGACGGGTTTCTCAAGCCAGGTGGCGCATTAGACCAGGGGCTCATCTCCTTTTTCCAAAATGCATCACAAACTGCTTGAGAAAGCTGTTCTACTATGATAATTGGTGATGAAAATAAATAATGTAAATAATTTGCACGCGGCAATTCGCGTATAGTGGACATTGTACGTAATCAATGAAAGCATCCCCACCGGGCGCGATGCGGAACGTCTCAGCAGCGTCCCAACAGCGGTGCGCCGCAGCGCTATCATTTTGTGATGCGAGCCGTTGCTGAACCGCGTCAATTTCTACAGAGCAGATCGACCAGGCAGGAAGTGAAATAGTAAAAGCCATAGAGCATCCGGTCAATTTTCAAAATAAAATCACCTTCCCGATCGAACACGGCCACAAATCGTTATCTTTTATAACTGACTTTGTCTATAGGCTACAGCACAACACATTAGGACATAACAACAATAAACAACACTAAATACATAGACGCAATACAAGACGCGTGGTCTTGTAGTTCTCGCGTGATCCCGCGAATCCAGCCGCCTCGCAGCACTACCCTGCCGTTACGCGCCAGCACGTTAACGCCGATAACGGCCCACTAATTATAATGCAAGTGAAACAAGGAAAAAATAAACCCACCCATGATATGACTGAAGAAGAACGTGGTTCTGTTGTTCTAGTTCTTTCAAACTCAGGCGGTTCAGTTCTGACCAGTGCAAGAGGAGATTCCACCTCTCCCTGTACCAAGATAAAGTTGGTACACGCCCCACCTCCTTCCCCGACCTGTTTTTTTTTCTTCCATAAACTCAAATCCACAGCTTAGATGATCTGCTTTTGATTACTTTGATTTGATTTGATACTTTGATGATCGGTGTAAGGCGTTGGCCCAAATCAAGAGTGACTAAGTCGTTGTTGTCGTGATGGATGAGTCCGGTGTGACCAGTTAGCGACAGTCCACACACCTAACCAAGCACTTTCTCTGTCTTCATCTGTGTACAAACAAACAAAACATACAGTAACCCCTAACCCCCACCTTCACATATTAGCACCCCTAACCCCATAGTGCTGTTTTATTCTGGATTTTTCTCTTCACTAACAAACATGGCCGCCCTCCCAGACAGCCGGTACATGCTAGTGTGTGTCGTCTTTGCTCACACCTTGTGCCTCTCGCCATCAGGAGTGTGCGGCGGTGTCTGCACCCAAGCAGAGCCCCCCCGACTCTGACTCCTGCCCCTCCTCTCCCAAGCACCCCTCCACCGTTAGTATCCCACAGCACGCTTCACGCCATGCACACCTATCCATGAGCTTTTGTTTTTAAAGCCCTCCCACCTCACTGCTTGTGACTGTGTCTGTCAGGGTCTCTCGCTCTCTCTCGCTCTCTCTCTCCATCTTTCTATGGCTCCCTCTTTCTCTCACTTTCCCTATCTCACTGTCATGCCATTATCTCACTCCCAAACTCTCATCCTCCCCTATCTCTCACTCCCTTCCTCCGGGTCTCTCAACCCGAACCCTCTCACTCTCTCACTCTCTCTCTGCTCTGTTAGTGCTGATCTCTCATCTCCTGCATGTCTTTAATGCATTAGTTTCACCTGATGACACACTGTAAGTTGAACACACACATGCCATGCTATCACAGTAAATCTATTTAGCTAAGGTTTACACCTTAGCTAAATCATCTGAAGACAATACCTTCTTCACAAAGTGGGCCGCCTGTCGCTGTCTGTGGTGATCTGACACTATCATTAATGCGCAACATCAAATATTTGTTTCTTTTTTTCTATATGGTTTAATTCGCTTTTTGATGGTGTGCGTGTTCTCATAGCGCTGGATACATTGTAATGTCTGCTACTGGAGCTTGCTTTCTGCTGGCTGGCTGTGTGTGTGTGTGTGTGTGTGTGTGTGTGTGTGTGTGTGTCTGTCTGCCTGTGTATGTGTGTTTTTGCGTCTCTATCTCACAAAGTGTTTACATCTCTCCTGCCAGCCTTCGGAGAAGTGCGGCGTCCTAAACGTGACCAAAATCACAGAGAATGGAAAGAAAGTCAGGTGGGCTCCACACCTCATATGATACACACCCTAATATACATCTGCTCTTATAACTCAGACCACACCAGGAAAGGCAAGATAGTGTGCTTCAATTATGTTGAATACTCATTCATGGCAATCATCTTTTTTGGGGGTTATGGTTTATTGGTTTGCACTTAAATTGGTGGCAATGTATGGTATCAGCAGCAATTTTTGGAGTCATATTTTGAAGTCATATTTCTACATTGTTGGAAAGCTGAAAGCTGGTATCTGATGTGCGTTTCATTCACCCCCCCACCCCTACCCCCACCCCCACCCCCACCCTCAGGAAGAACTGGACCTCCTCGTGGGCTGTCCTGCAGGGGTCCTCACTGCTCTTCGCTAAAGGGCAGGGGGGAAGCACAAGCTGGGTACGTTTCCTTTTCCTAAACCCTTTGCTAAAGGGCAGGGGGGTAACAAATGTACGTACCCTAGTCCTATACCCTTTGCTAAAGGGCAGGGGGGCAGCACAAGCAGGTTACATACCCTAGTCTTATAACCCTTGGTAAAGGGCAGGGGGTAACAAATGTACATACTCTAGTCCTCTTCTCTCCCATTGTTTATTCCATTTATCTGTATTCATTTATCTGTGGGTAATCATTATACATCACTTGTTTATGAAGTTCTTCTTTAGTGCGTAGTTCTCTCTCTCTCTCTCTCTCTGATTTGTCATCCGTCCTCAACTGCCTCGCTGTATTTTTCTCATTTTTCTCGCCACTCTGCCCTCCCTTCTTCTCCCTCTCTCTTCTTGTCTCTCTCTATTTTTTTCCTGTCTCTTCTCTCCCGGTCAAGTCTTACTACCGTAGTGGCTCCATTCCAGAGCTGCTGCTCACACTGCTTAGCAACTGGAAGCGCTCGGTTAAGCCCCGCCCCGCTGTCTCCTATGCGAACTGTGGCTCTGTCCAGGCCACCACTGTATGTCTCTCTCTCTCTCTCTCTCTCTCTCTCCCCCCCCCCCCCCCCCCTCCCTGCCTTTGCTTGCTTGCTCTCTCTCTCTCTCTCTCTCTCTCTCTCTCTCTCTCTCTCTCTCTCTCTCTCTCTCTCTCTCTCTCTCTCTCTCTCTTTCTCTCTCTCTCTCTCTCTCTCTCTCTCTCTCTCTTTCTCTGTCTTTCTCTCTCTCTCATTCTCTCTCTCTCTCTCTCTGTCTTTCTCTGTCTTTCTCTCTCTCTCTCTCTCTCTCTCTCTCTCTCTCTCTCTCTCTCTCTCTCTCTCTCTCTCTCTCTCTCTCCCTCCCTCTCTGCATGTGAATCCCTTGCCCTTTCCTGTCCATCAACTCACTCCTCTCCTCCTATGACTGGCATTATTCATTTTGGAGATCTTGTGTGGCTGGAATTATTTTATTGATTGTAATTACAGCTTTTTTAAAATGACTAATGTTTTGAGTGTTTGGAAAGATGGCACTAAGTTTGCTGGAATGCTGGAATGGTGCAACATGAGCAAGGAATAATATGCACAGCCCCCTTTTGAAAGTCAATGCACTAACTTACTAAATATCATGTGCGCTTATGAAGAAGATAATCACATATTTGTGTTGTTGTTAACTTTCATTTCAAAGCTGACATGATGATTACGGTAGTTAGTATCACTATCTGAATTCTAACATTCACATTGTTATTTTTGGATGTGTCCTTCTCTACACTAATTAAATTACAGTGGGAAAACATAATCATTATTTACAAATATGTCTGCATTTGCCTCTGGGTGTCACTAACCTTATGTCCTTAATATCTTATATAATCTTACTTCTTGTATCTTCTTACTATACTATTTTTATCCTCAGAAGTTTGGCAGCAACCAATCAAAACCAGAATTCACAGTGGACCTGCGAGGCAGCTCGGTGGAGTGGGCGTCCAAGGACAAGTCCAGCAAGAAACATGTCGTAGAGGTAGGAGATGCGATCTAGTGAGGAGAAGATTGACTTTCATTGAGTGCACTATGAATCACAAATAAGAAATATGTATGAATCACAAATCAGAATTAGAATTAGAAGATTCAGAATTATAAAACGTTTTAGAAAGTTTTTTTATTGCAAAGTTTTTTTCCAAAATTTCACATACCAGAAAATGGACAAACTCACATTGTTTAGGGGTGATAGTTACAATTGAACCTTAAGTTGGTAACAATCAGTTCAAAAGTGTCATTTGAGAGGACTCACAGATTGACCGCATTATACACTATGACCTTTCACCTCTGCCAGCTGAAGACACGTCGGGGGACTGAGCTGCTGATCCAGTCAGAGATTGACAGCGTCATCAACGATTGGTACCGGGCCCTCACTGAGACTGTCAGCGCACATGTGAGTGGCACAAATCCTTCTACACACACACACACACACACACACACACACACACACACACACACACACACACACACACACACACACACAACACATGTGTGCGCACACCACCTTCACCATTCCAATGTCAATTTCCAAGACTGTGTGTGTGTGTGTGTGTGTGTGTGTGTGTGTGTGTGTGTGTGTGTGTGTGTGTGTGTGTGTGTGTGTGTGTGTGTGTGTGTGTGTGTGTGTGTGTGCGTGCGCGTGCGTGCATGTGTGCGCAGGCCTGGGAGTCGGATGAGGCCATTGAGGAAGACATGCCTGAGTCTCCGGGTGCAGAAAAGCAGGACAAGGAGAAGGACCACCGGGACTCTAAGAAGAGCCGCGGTGAGACCTCCACTCTAGATTCCTCCTTTTATAGTTACTTAAAACATCAAATAAAGAAAGACGCGAAACAGCCTGTTGAAACCGTGTGTGTGTGTCTTTCAGCCATGAAGACATCCGTGAGCATGGACGTGTCGGACCAGAAGAAGACCAGGGTGAAGCTGAAGAAATTCCTGACTCGCCGGCCCACCTACCAGGCGGTGCGCGACAAGGGTTATATCAAAGGTACGTAGCTGGATGTAACCTGGCTACGATAGCGCAACTATGTTAGCCCGACCATAGAGACCAGGACATATTGAATACATGATAATAGTTCATTCATCATGGTTTCGTATTTGAATTGAACATACCATTTGTCTATCGATCAACAGTGACAGACTGTTAGCCTGGCAAGCCAGACCTACATCAGAAAGATGTAAGGTCTGGCTCAGCTCCATTGGCAGTGTGGGCGGGATAAACGGTTGTCTTTCAAGTTCCCTCTGCATGCAATAGGATAGCGCTACAACCAATCAGAGCAACGAAGAAGGTGACGTAGTCAGAGCGACGGCTCTGACTATGTAATTAATCAAAACTCAGAATAAATATTTCTTTTCGAGGAAAGACTTCAGTGCCGTTCTTTGTTCTTTTCTCAAATAAAATGTTAACTTCAAGTCTTGAAGAGTCGCGGCCAAAGCCGACTCGAAAGACAGCCGTTCGCCAGCAGCAGCAGCCATTATTTACCTCTAACACGGAACCGTTGCAACTCTGTCGTCATGGTAGCCCGACTTCCGACTCCGCCCCTCACGCTGTGATTGGTCTGACATACTTGGTGTTTCCAGCACCAAAAAGCCGACGGAGCCGTGCTAGACCTACACTAGCTGCCAAATACATTTGCTGCCACTAGGGGGTGTATAGAGTTCTAGGCTAACAGACTGTTATTACTTAGTTTAGAAATAGAGTATATCTAACCTATGCAGGACAGGCACAGTCACATGCAGAGGTGGGTAGAGTAGCCAAAAATTGTACTCAAGTAAAAGTACTGTTACTTCAGAATAATATGACTCAAGTAAAAGTAAAAAGTAGTCATCCAAATAATTACTTGAGTAAGAGTCAAAAAGTACTTGGTGAGTAACTGTTGAGTATCGTCTGATTTATTTGTTAACACAAGCATTCAATCAGACAGACAAAAATACAAATTAGAGTTCATCCAATCAATAAAATAAATTAAAATTAATTAATTAATTACAAAATAGGCACAAATCAACAAGGCAGCCCATAAACTCTCATAAACTGTGTGTGTGTGTGTGTTTGTGTTTGAGTGTGTTTCATCCGTTTCTCTTTTTTGTTTGCTATGACTGTAAATTGTACAGCTAACAGCCTGAAATGTCTCTGAAGCAGAGACTATCCAGGTGGATTCACAGACTAAACTCTGATCATCTACCTGTGTGTGTTCTCACTTTGTTTATTTCATGTACCAGCTTCTAAATCTGAGTCTGACGCGCAATTTACGCCGCAAAATAGTGACACGAAGAAGTTTAATTTGATTTGTGTCCGATGATTATAGAGAGAGAGAGAGAGAGAGAGAGAGAGAGAGAGAGAGAGAGAGAGAGAGAGAGAGAGAGAGAGAGAGAGAGAGAGAGAGAGAGAGAGAGAGAGAGAGAGAGAGAGAGAGAGAGAGAGAGAGAGAGCGCTTTGGTAGAGAGACATAGAGTAACAACAACAGAGAGCAAGCGCTGGCCTCGATAAAGCTGTTGTTAATCAGAGAAATAAAAAGTTGTTTCCTGATTGTTTCACAGCGGTTACATTCAGCAAGTATAGACACGCCCACAGCAACCCACCTCACCCCCCCCACTACCGCACTCCCCCACCACCTCAGCTCCCCTCACCCCCCCACTACCGCACTCCCCCACCACCTCAGCTCCCCTCACCCCCCCCACTACCGCACTCCCCCACCACCTCAGCTCCCCTCACCCCCCCACTACTGCACTCCCCCACCACCTCAGCTCCCCTCACCCCCCCACTACCGCACTCCCCCACCACCGGTTGCCGGTTTCCCTGATCCTGTCTGAATACGCGCCCCATCCCGCCGCTGAGATTGAGTATGGTCACGTGACGAGACTGCACGGCTACGTTTGATTGGTGAAACAGTCACATGGTAGAGCCTTTGGCGGAAGTCTCTCTCTCAGTCAAAATAAAACATTAAAATGCCGTACGCAGGGGGGATAAAAATAATGACGCGTAGAATACCAAAGAGGTAAAAAGAAAAGTAACGCACTCATAGTAGCCTAATGTAGTGGAGTAAGAGTACAGTTTTTTCTTCACAAATCTACTCAAGTAAAAGTAAAAAGTATAGTGATTTAAAACTACTCCTAGAATTTTTTTCAAAAACTTACTCAAGTAAATGTAACAGAGTAAATGTAACTCGTTACTAACCACCTCTGGTCACATGTCCCTTCATTATGTACATACTGACAATGTAAACACAGATTTACAAATTCAATCTCTGCACTAAGCCTAACCTAGTCATCGGTCTGTCTCTGGACTAAGCCTAACCTAGTCATGGGGGGTAAACATTTTGTAATGGTGTAAAGTTTGAGACTCCATCACTCCATATTAAACAGGATTGTCAAGTAAGTCAGTGTTGACATGATTATTAGCCAGATTTCCTATGTTTACTTGACCATGCTGACATGTTGTGTGTTGTTGTGTGGCAACAGACCAGGTATTTGGCTGCAGTCTGAGCAGCCTATGTCAGAGGGAGACTACTTCAGTGCCCAACTTCGTCACCATGTGCATCGACCATGTGGAGAACACAGGTAGGGACACAACAAGTCGTTCAATAAAACAAAGATAAGAGAGATGATGCTAATTGTCATGAAAACACATTTTATGAAAAATGGGCGCCTAGATTAAAGTGATACAATAATAGATTATATATACACACGCTGTTGTTTTATTGGAAACACCATTACATGTATATTTATAATAATATAGCCTACATTTGTCATACAATGTCATATACTATACAATAATTCTCATTTCTCAGTCTCTTTTTTTTCAGTAGTTTTCTTTGTGCAATTCGGGAGTGTAATGTATTTTTATCTTGAGGATGTAATTAATTTGGTTGTGTAGCAGCTTGAGTAGTGATGCTAATTAGCTCAATGCTTTAGTTCAATAGTTCAATGCTCGCTCCGGACCAGTGCTAGCCTATTATCGTACTGGTGCAGCGTTCCGAAGGATAAACACAATAAACTAACACAGTCACCGATGTGCTTGTCCTCTCGACCCTGGCTCTCTCCTGGGCAGGCCTGAGTATCGACGGGCTGTACCGGGTCAGCGGCAACCTGGCCGTCATCCAGAAGCTCCGCTTTGCCGTCAACCACGGTAGGTCCTCCTGCTAGCTCCAACACCAGGGGCGTGCCAAGAGATGGGATTGGCCACCCAAGGTGCCACCCTAACTAAAGCGGGCACTTGATAGGAGTTCAACTTGTCAATCAAAATCAAACCGAAAATGGTTGTGGGTTTTACTACGCAATGCTGCACTTTTTATTCCCCATCATGTGTCAAGTACATTTGTGATGTATCGTGGTATTCTGTGCCACTCCTGGGTCACCCCTACTAAATGAGTCTGGACAATCAATCAGTGACATGCCTCAGTAAAAACTCTTCATCTTCCTGTTGTGTTTTGGTTGTTTTCAGATGAGCAGGTGGAGCTGGACGACAGCAAGTGGGAGGACATCCACGTCACCACCGGGGCTCTGAAGATGTTCTTCAGGGAGCTCCCCGAGCCCCTCTTCACGTACGGCTCCTTCAACGACTTTGTGCACGCCATAAGTAAGCCCTTTACCCGTGTACACGACACCTTTCCCCTACATCATTTCTACTACTGTCCTGTACTTTCTGCTGTGCCACCCACAAGTCCCATCTTGGAATAATAAAGTGCCATCTTATCTTATGTCATCTTATATCATATCGATGCTTGATTTTGCTTGCGGGAACTGATGTGTCCACAAGATGGCGCCTGTACACTATGTACTGTACTACTGTTTCTCGCAGAGTCCTCCGACTACAAGCAGCGTGTGAGTTCAATAAAGGACCTGATCAAGCAGCTGCCCAAGCCCAACCATGACACCATGCAAGTCCTGTTCAAACATCTCAGAAGGTAGGTGGATATTTACAAAAGCTGAGACTTAATTGTTTACTTGATTAGTACACATTTCAACACAACAATTGTTATAACTTTCTAATGAAAAGCTTAATATAATAATATAATACCTTATTTGTCATGAATAAAGTTATTTTGAAAAAGGGGCTTGTTTTTATGTTTACATACATTGCAACCTCTAGTGACTTGAGTTGTAGCTACAGTTATATAGTTACTGTCAAAAGGGAAAAAGTGGACCATAATAAAACAAGAGAAACATTCCCTGGATGGATTGACTCATGGATGGGTGCGTTTTATTCTTGAGAAATGTTTTACTTCAGATATTTTATAATGGACAAAATAGCTGCAGTAGAAAAGGTACATGGTGCAGGTTTAAGTGAATGTTGTTGATGTTTTTACCTAGTAATATACCAATGATCTTGAAACCTATTTCTTTATGCATCCCATACAAACGTAAATATATATATATTTTTAAACTTTTGACAGAAAAATAGAGCTAGTTTATTTTTTTTTTTTATTTTCCGTGTACGTACAACTCATTTCTTCCACCATACATTTTCTTTTGTTCAGCCCCCACGACTCCCTTGGTTTCCTCTCTTTGTTTGCCTGTTCTCCAGCAGATTAGGTAGCGCGCGGTGTGGCTGTAGCCAGGTTCCAGGTGTATTCTCACCCCCGCTGGAGTCACAGAGGGTTATAGCATACGTTCACTATGACATTTCCCCTCGCTTCCCAATTTGCATTTATATGGCGCAGTGTTTTCTGCCGCAATTCAATATCTGCGACGTGGCGTTTCCTCAGGAAAATGTATAGCGTGACATTCAGTGTACGAGAGTCTACGAACATCGGCCAGGCAGAGGATTTAATCGTTTTTCTCCCCCACCCCCCCCATCTATGAATATGTTATTTTTTTCAGCATCTGCATGCAGGCATCTACTTCTATTCAAAATGTTATGATGTGTTATGGCCCGCAGGTATTCAATATTGTTCTGTTGCGCAATTTGAGCAGCTCTTCAGCATGTAGAAACTGCGGGACATTTAGGTTGGTTTTATTTTGGTCCATAAGGGAGAGCAAAGTCAACACAACACAGGGAAAAGAAAACACCCCTTTTCTTATCAAACATTAGGAAGTGCAGCATTTCTTTTTGTTGTCAGCTTGATGTCACATAGATTTGAATTGAGTTTGGTTCTGTCCTCCTTAGTTTGTTTTTGGTTTTGATTCCTCGTTAAAAGGTGTGAGTGATACAGATGTTTGTTCTCTTCTGCCCCCCCCCCAGGGTGATCGACCACAGCGAGGCCAACCGCATGACCACCCAGAGCGTGGCAATCGTGTTCGGGCCCACGCTGCTGCGGCCTGAGACGGAGACGGGCAATATGGCGGTTCACATGGTCTACCAGAACCAGATAGTGGAGCTCATCCTGCTGGAGTACGAGGGCATCTTCGGCAGGTAGAGACCCCCGTCGACTGAAGAGGGGGAGGGGGGGGGGGGGGGGGGAATGAAGATAAACAAAAGACTACAGCTGGAATGGTCCATCCTCTTGACCTCCTTCTTTCTGTGGACTGGACGTTGCTGCGGACCAAGCAGTTGGAGCGGACATGAATGAGCGCTCATACAATGATCAAGTATTGGAGGGGGGGGGGTACAAGTTGAGGGACTACACAAGAGAAGAAGACTTTGCACTTAGTTAAGCTTTGGACATGAGAATAAACAAACGTTGTACAGATATCATTTGCTTTTCCTTATGGGTTTGGCCATGCTGGCTGCTGATTGGCAGTTGGGCTGTGGTCTTGGCAAAACTCCAAGCTTCCTTTTTTTTTGCTTGAGTGGACGGCACTGACATTGACAGTGTTGCTGTGACTAATGTGGTGAGTTCATAGTGGTGCATTGGCATTACGTGGGAGTCTGGGTGTGTGTGTGTATGTGTGTGTGTGAGAAAGACATACACTGGATCCCTCTGGCCAGTAACCTCAGTTTCAAATGCAGCGCCCCCTAATGATCGATGTGGTAGTCTGTGTGTGTGTGTGGGGGGGGGGGGGGTAGTCTCTCAGCTACTCTGGGCTGCCGCCATAGAAGGAAGTACGAGCTGAATCTAAACTGGATGTACTCATGTCGTTGGAACCTCGACTGTTTTGTCTAAACTGTTGTCGTGCGATGTCATGTCAAAAGCTTTCTCTGTGGTACTTCGGACCATCAGTGTTAGGATATTGGATGGCGTGGCGGCGGCCATGTTGTCCTCTTAATGGAGAGAATGTGTGCACTTGGAAGAACTGGAATCCTAGTTTGGGAATTAATTGTATTGTGTTGTAACTAATCATCCTCCCCCCCCCCCCCCCGCACA
>JAOPHQ010002863.1:0-35000 GCA_030340625.1 Merluccius polli | reverse complement strand
AACACTTTTTGTTTTCTTTTTCCTAACTGAAAATTACGATTAGGTCGACTGTGCGTGGATTGTATTTGCCGTTGACTATAGTGGCATATTATAGTCTTAATGTTATACGACAATATTTAAAGGCGATGTTTGAATCTTTGAATATTCCTGGACCGAAGGTCCAGCTAACATTTGGTACACATCTTCTACAGGGCAGCATTTATTGGTTTCTTAAATATGACCAACCCAGTGGCCTTATTTGGGTTAAATTATATTTTTGTAACTTTCTTTTATGGTAGTCGTATGGTCGAGCAATATAAATCAGTTCAAATATCAAATATTTTTCCATAGCAAAACAGCCATAGACCTCAGAGGGTTTACATGGACATAAATAACCAGATCTCCTTGATGTCCTAATCCTGGTACCCTCATGCTGCTGCCAACCATACATTGTGTAACTACTTCCAATATTGACTGTATGCTTTGATTTGTACTCAGATTTACTTGTAAATCACTTTGGATAAAAGCATCTGTTAAATGTAAATGTAGAATTAGGCTGCATTTCATTAAAACTACCATTTAGCTGAAGAGTGGAACAGTGTTAGGCTGACCTCTGCAGTTAAATGGTGATCGTAAAAAAACATTAACACATAGGCCTATCAGATATACCTGAGTGGGTATTTTACTTACTCATCACCTAGCATATTTAGCCTGGCAGCTGGACAGACAGCAGGACTGATGTGCTGTTGGTTTCTTCACATCTTGCTAACATTAGCACAGGAAGAGAGTGATGACCTGGTGAAAAGCTGTTGACCTTCACTTGGTTTCGACCAACAAGACTCTTTTTCTATCGGCTCACTCACATGCTGAGAGACACGGGGGCCCCATGACCCCCTCTATTTCTCATCTCAGCTGCACTATTTACCGAGCGTCATTACAGGTCTTTGTGTGCGCGCTGTTCTGGGGCCACCGCGAGTCATGATGAATCTCATTGGTTGATTGAAAAAAAACTGCTGAGTGCTATTGACTCTTCATCACCTCACCCCATCTGTGTCTGAACCAGCAACAAGCAACCCTTACCCTAACCATAACATTAGAGCATGGCTCATTATGTGCTTTCAAAGTGGCTGTTACAATATCACTCAAAAACAGGCATGAGTTTAAGCTTATGCAGGAGTTAAGTTGGATAAACCTCTGTTCTGCTCTATGTAAAAGACAGCACACCTCCTGCAGACCTACTCCTCCTATTTGTTTTCATTTTTTTACTGCCTGAATCAAAGAATGAGCCAACACTTTCAAGTCTACAGGGAGGTTTTACCCATAGGGTAAAAGCTTTCTCAAACCTGTCTATGGTCCTTTTGGGCCGCTATTAAGCCTTCCACTGATTAAGGCAATTCAAGAGTTGATTCTAGAGTATAAGGCGGAAAATCCCACCTTTTATCCCTGTTGTACTGATGTTCAGTACCATTCCATTAAATAACCAGACAACAAAAAGCATTTACAGAATCTTATGTTCATGTTGGTTCATGTGTATATATATATGTGTGTGTATATATATATATATATATATATATGTGTACCGGTATGTATGTATATATACTGTATATATTAGTGCTGTCAGTTAAACACGTTATTAACGGCGTTAACGCAAACCCATTTTAACGGTGTCAATTTTTTTATCGCGAGATTAACGTTATTTTGGCCTAGTGTAGTTTTTTTCACAAGCTGTTACAACAACTAGTAATGTTAGAAAAACTACAGCACCACGGATCTAGCTAGACCGGAAGCAAAACAACAAGCACACCGTTTGGGCTTGAGCCAGCCAGAGAGTAGTAGGCACGTACGTTACGTTTTGAGTGGATGGTGAGCGCGAGGCGCCGAAATGGATGCCAATAAGATTCTGAATGGAAAGTTTACTTTTAAACAATTGCCAAATGGTTCCATTGACGAGACCAAAGTGATCTGTCTATTGTCGTTGCGAACTGAGCTATCATCGTAGCACGTCCAGTCTGAAATACCACTTGATGGCAAAGCACACAGCTGATGCGAATTCTCCGCCCCCTCATCATAGCCAGGTGACAATGGATGCCTTCAGACAGAAGCACTTGGATACCACAACTAAGAACAAACTTACTGCAGCCATAGCTAAATGGGTGGCTACTGCATGTAGGCCTGTTAACGTTGTGGAGGACGGTGGTCTAGTTCATTGTTTCTCAATTGGGGGTACGCGTACCCCTGGGGGTACTTGAAGGCACTCCAGGGGGTACGTGAGATTTACCCCCCCCCCCCCGTCGATCGTAGGTCCGGGGTGTGTTACGATCGTGCACACCCCCCCCCCCCCCCCCAAAATACTTTTAAAGTATTTAACAGGGGGTACATCACTGACAAAAGGTTGAGAACCACTGGTCTAGTTGATATCAATCGCATAGCATCCAATGACTGGACCTACGAATTGCCTTCGAGAGCCACCATTACAAGCCACATACAGAAATTGCACAAAACGGAGAAGGCTAAGGTACAGGCTGGGTTGATGAGCCTCTGGTGAATAAAGAGCAGTAGCCTGACTGCTATGTTCAAAGCAAACTTGAGAAAAAGAAACTTGAAATTATTAAGCCATGGTTTAGTTTACCTGACATGTGCACTTTATAATTTTATTTTGTATCGCCCTGTTTGCCAATGTTGTTTTTCAATTAAAAAAACATTTGCATAAAGCAAGCCAATCTACTTTTGTTGTTAAGAGCATTAAAATGAGAAAAAAATAATGGGACAAAAAGAAATCAAGGGACATTTAGAATAGATAAAAATGTGTGATTAATTGTGAGTTAACTATGACATTAATGCGATTAATCGTGATTAAATATTTTAATCGTTTGACAGCACTAATATATATATATATATATATTAGTGCTGTCAAACGATTATTTCCACAACAAGTAGGCTAGACTATTAGAGGAGGATTAAATATTTTAATCGTTTGACAGCACTAATATATATATATATATATTAGTGCTGTCAAACGATTAAAATATTTAATCACGATTAATCAAATCAAAATAAAACAAATTAAAAAACATGAATGAAGGCTACCAGTAAAACTGGGCAAGCATGTGGCCTATACTGTAAGATGAATGACCAAGTCCAAATGTTCTCCTCTTACTCCTCATCACCATCTTCCTCATCATCATCATCCTCAACTACCAGTTTGTTGTTGAACTCTCGCTCCTCATTGTTCTGCTCCTCCTCTACCTCTCCGACTTCAGCCAACTCTAGAGCTAACGGGGCAATTGCTCTGTCAGTTAGCATTGCGTTAGCTGTGCTGCGGTTTAAAACCGTACTCCGGAAACCGGAGGTTTTGGAGTTTAACACGCAGCTGCGCACGAAGTTAAACCTGATTGCTGTGTACTGACCGACACAGGATCAGCTGATTCCTAGTTAAACTCGGGTTAAACCGGAAGTACTCTGATTTCCCGTTATACTCCAGCAGACGCAGTCTTAACTTAATGTTGGATGCATTTTGTGCTATAATTACCAACAAAAACTTAATGGGAATGTAAAGTGAACTTTAATATAATAAAACGCAAATAATGTTGAAATATATTATGAAATAGTCTAGCCTACTTGTTGTGGAAATCTGAGTCTGGAATCTGAATCTGCCCTCACCTACGTCAATCAATCAATTACTTGTCATTGTTTTCTCTTGGTGTGCATGCAAACGTGATTAATTAATTGAAGACGAATTAATATGCGAGTAATTAGGGTAATTCCACGCCTATACATTCTCGGAGAAGGAGAGGGTCAGTGGCGCAAAAAGTGGGTATGCGCTGTATGCGGCGCATAGGGGCGCCGCACCAGGGGGGCACCACGTAATGTTTATGGGGGGCGCCAAAATTGTTGCTGCATACCCCCCTGACACTGGGTAGTTGCACCCCTGGAGAGGGTAGTTAGGATGAACATGTCTCGGATAGAGAACTATAACGAGGAGCAGAAGTTATATTTATTGAACTGCATTCGAGGTGTTGTGGACACAGTGGAAGAGGAAAGACACCACCACCACGCTCCGAAGAAAGTCTGTTTGGGATGATCTCTCAAACACATGTAACAGTAGATCTTCCAGCAGAAGACCGAGCAGTGGCACATTTAAAGAATTTATGGAAGCGCTTGAAAGTTGAAGCGCGTAATGCTATTGCTGAGCGGACGCACGACCAAGACCTGAGCCCCGTGAGCCGTTAAATATCACTGCTCATTCCAAATCGACTATGTCCAATATTGTTATTGTACTGAAGGCCTATCTGGCGTAATAAGTGTAAATGTATCATACATTATTATTAATACTAATAATAATAATTAATAAAAACTAATTCTGTGTGTGTCGGTTATAATGGAGCCTTGTTTCATCCTGCAAACTGGTTTAGTCTCCTCTAAAACCATGTCCGTTTCGAGATTAGACTAACACGCACAAAATACGCCCTCTAGTGTCTGATGTGAATTTCTCTGAAGACACAGCAATTGAGATCAAGGTAAAACGCAGCTGCAGGTTAAACCACAGGTACATACGACACAGCAATGGAGCTTAAGACGTCACGTGACTTTTTGCGTCACTGACGACTTTAAAACCGTGTTAAACTCTAAAAAGTGGCTAACGTAGCGACAGAGCAATTGCCCCAACAGCTCTTGCCCTGATGCCACACACCTTGAAGAACAATATTCTGCAAATGAATGTACACACGCGCACACACACACACACATTGTTACGGCCACTGTTTGTTTGTTGCTGCCTTCTTGTTTCCCTCTGTTATGTGCAGGTGCCAGTCGTTGACCAATCATTCATCATCCCCCCTCTACCAACCAGCTTCAACCAATCACCATCAGTTTCCAGCAAGGGGAGGCAGTCTACTGTGAAACAATTCACTCCAAAAAGGGTTAGGGTTATGGTTAGGGTTAGCGTAATCTATCACCGTGACCGGGTTATTATTGGAGTGAATGGACGCTGTAGACTCTGCTCGTCTCTTACCACCGCGAACGGGTTCATGAGAACCCAGATCGTTTCACACAGACGCGGGAGGGTACCTTTTGCGTCAGTATCAGACGTCTAGGGGCGTGACAAATCGTCGGTATATTACGAGTTGGCATGAGAACGGGCTGCCCCCCCCGTCGGTCGTAGGTCTGGGCAGTGGCGCCTTAATGCACGGGCTTACGTGGGCTTCAGCCCGGGGCCTCTTAAAAAATATATATTTAAAAAAAGATGATAAACGTCCGTATTCGCGGTGTCATTAAACCCCCCCCCCCCCCCATCAACAATCGCGCACTTCTCCCCCTCCGGTCAACAATCGCGCCCCCGCCCCCCCGTCAACAATCGCGCAGACTTATTTTTAGTCATTATTTAGGTAGCTTTGTGGCTACCTTGCGGTCTTGGGACGGGTAAGACAGAGGCCTCTATACATTACCAACACGTAGTGCTGTTCTCTGTTTAGAAACACTAGGTTAGGAGTGTTGCTACCAACTGTATTTTTGGGTTAGCTTAGGGTAGCGGACGTGTGGTCTGCGGTGTTAGCTGTTAGCTTAGCTTTGTTTTGTTTGGTTATTTTCTTTGGCAACACTCAATCCCAAGGCCTGGGGGGTATACTACGAAGCTCGCTGAACATATCCAGGCTTTCTTGGGAAAACCTCGATTGCTAAATACGAAACTCGCGACCAGAGTTAAACGGTTCCACGAAGCTCACTTAAAGGTAAATTTGTCAAGCCAGGTTTTCCACTTTAGGTTCAATGTGCGTTCACATAAAAAGGGCGTAACCCAACGATATCCACCTTGACGCAATGGATCCGACGGAGCGAACACGGGCTGTATGTCACTCAGGAGGAGCAAGTAGTGATTATCAACTCATACGAGGAGTTTAAAAAGCAAATAACGGCAAGGGGCGATAGTTGCCCATAATAAGGCTAGGGAGGCGTGCTGGCAAAAAACAGCAGATTCTGTGAATGCGTAAGAATTGTTCGCCATTAATCCCAATAGAGTGCATATGATTGCAAAATGCAAAAGCAACCTCCAACTTGCTTTATTGTGTAATTTAGGGAATTCCTTTCAAATACATCCTATAAGAAACGTATTGCATGTGCTGGAAGGTAGCGACGGTGGTGTGGTGGATTAGGATGTGAGCTGAACGCCAGCGACCGGGGTTCATATCTTGCCTGTCCATCATCATGCCGTTTACCCCCACCTAGATTACCAAACTGGATAATTCCATAACATTAATGAATAAGTATTCCATATGACACAAGAAATATAACTTATCAAAATACACATAAATGTACTTCACTTGGGAATCGAACCCAGCACGCAGACTCTCAAGACTGACGCGCTACCGCCACTCTACCGCTCATTCACGTACACAGGTGTTTTCTTTCACCTACAAGTTGATAACTTGCAACTTGACAGTTTGTGTTGGCAAAAAGTTGGGAAACACCACGAACATATTTAGCAGTGTATTTAGGGCAGCTACAACATTGCGTATTGCAAGGCACCTTTTTGCTTATATTTTCGGCATCACCAACTGTATGCAAATATGTACCCATGGCAACACATCGCAGTGAAACACAGACACACTGCGCATGGCTTCTTTTTGTAGCATTGCCCTCATAAGGTCCAACAAGGACGATCAAATAGCAAATACCCTCTGATGAGAACCTGTATCTCTCATAAAGGGATCGGATCTGTCCCGAAAGCGGCGCTCAGCTTTAAGAAGCCGATCTAATCGGAAAGTCTGAGCTGAAAACCTCCTCCCAACCAGGTTTGGTTGCCAGCATAAGTTACCATGGTGATATAGCGACGCTAAAAGAGAGCGACTTTCGTAGGACAGCTAACCCAGGCTTTGAGCGCAACATACCTCGCTAACCCACTAATCGAGCTTCGTAGTATACCCCCCTGGTTGCTTTGTTGTGTTTTGTGTTCACCTTCCCCAGTAAACCCATGTTCACCCTCAACCGTTGTTTTGTCATTCCTTTATTATTCACTTTCAAATTGTTCATCTACACACCAATAACCCGGACTTTTTTTTTTAAACATCCGTTACCTCCCCCCTAGACAGTGGGGTTGTAACCATAGACATCTTATACATAGACGGAGCATTGGCTGCTGTGGCGCGAGAAATTCGGCGGCCATCTTGGAGTGGTGATGGGGGTGGGGAGCAGCATAGATTGACAGTTGACACGTATGGCAAGGAGAAGAAAACATGGATGCCGAGCTGCTGTTCAGCGCAGGGTTCCCAAGTTGCAAAAACTCATTTCCGGGAGCCTCCAACGGGGGGGGGTCGCGATTGTCGACGGGGGGGGGGGGGGGGGGGGGATTGTTCACAATTGTCGACGGGGGGGGGGGGGGGGGGGGGGGGAGTGTTGCGCGATTATCAACGGGGGGGGGGGAGTGTTGCGCGATTATCAAGGGGGGGGGGGTGTTGCGCGATTGTCAACGGGGGGGGGGGGGTTGCGCGATTGTCTTCGCGGGGAGGGGCGCGCAATCACAACAGACCCCGGATCGACGGGGGGGGGGGGGATTTCCGGGAGATTGTACATGATTTGCTTGCATCAGGGAGACGCTATTGATTTGCGGGAGACTCCCGGAACTTCCGGGAGACTTGGGATGTCTGTCAGCGTATTCCTGCTCAAATGAGCAGACGGTCGAAAATAGAAATCGCGGGATTACATTTCACAAGTAAGATTTAACATTATACCGTACTATTGGTTATATTTTGTGAAAATAATATTACACGCCAAAACATGTGTCCTTTATCATAGCTACACGTATGACAAAAAAACGCGTGAAAATCAGTGGTATTCAGTGAGGTATGATTAATTATATGCGCTGACGAATGACACTGAGTGGAGCGGATCACCACTCGAAGATGGCGGCCCCGCGTCTCGTCAGCGCCAGTAGGCAGTAGCGCTCGATGCTCCGTCTATGTATAAGATGTCTATGGTTGTAACACGCACGTACGTACGTTCTGTTACAGAGACGGGCGTCATCATTCAGTGATAATTCAGCAGCATGTTTAAAAAGCCTCCGCTGTCAAATATATACATACACAATAATAATATATACATATTTATCCCTGGCCAATAAGTGGCCCTAGATCTTGCAAGTTTAATATATTCTGCAGAGGAAGAATCACTTCTGCTCCAGAAATAACTCATTAGCCAGGGCCGCTTAATTCAAAGCCATCCCTTTGCTGTACATGTGCTGTCACAGTTACAACACACAGCAAACAAGGATGTGTTCTCGCATGCATGTCCGCGCTAAGTCAGCGTGTAAGTATTCCAAATGTCATCTCTGTCACCGTTATTAACGAGGTTGAGGCGGGAGGAGTGGATCATTTTCCATGGAAATCCAATGCATTTTAAATGGCAGTGGCTCAACATCCCAGGCCAGGATTTACATACAGTAATTGCAGGATGCCAAGTCTATATCCCCTCGCTTTCATTGCATCCTCCTCTTACCTTGAGTAATACAATCAAGTCCATTAAATCGGCAATAAATACTAGGCAAAACTGCATCAGCCTTCTGTGACATATAATGGCCCTTCTCCAAACCAGGTATTTATTCACCCTAAGACAGTTACTGTGGGGCCTTTTTAAGCAGAGCTGCAGATCCATGTTGGCTTCCATCAACTCCCACTACTACCTTTCCTGTATGCCGGCCATGTGAAGCTCCTTTCACCTTGTTTTGGGAATTCGACTTGGGAAGGATCACTTCAGAGGAAGATGCCGATGAGTAAAAGTGCGATCAAGAAGAGCTCGTAAGATGTCAACCATGGCTTTGTCATACGCAACCCACCCACCCGCATCCCAGAGGTGTATGGACGTGAGCGACGTAGACACAGTAAAGCAAATAGTGTAAAGTTGTGGAGTCGAATGTGAACTAGAACTAACTACTACTACTATCTGTTTTCAAGTGGTTGTGGTCAGGGGCATAGCATACATTTCTGGGCCCTGTACACAAGCACTCTCTGAGGGCCCCTCATTTTCATTGGCTTACTATACCTATAATGAAAGACAACTGACCAATAAGCTTAATTAAATTGTACTGTATTCTTTACTTTCTACACGGCACCATTTATTGATTTTTAAACTCACAATCAAAAACATAAACCCACAGAACAGTGGTTCAACGGCATGTAGTACCTAAAGCAAAATAATGACACCTGAGAAACAAAAAGGTTTAATCTTTTTTTTTATCAGCTGGCAGCCCTATAGCATTATATGGCCATAGCACAACACAGGATTACTGTCAAGACTTGATGCCAATAAAGTGCAGTCGAGCAAAGATAGAGGTTTTAGTAGGGGCAGTTTAGTAGAGGTAGGTTAGCTGTTTTCATAAATCCAATGTGACGAGACTCTATTGAAAGGTCAGAGTGAATAGATTTTAATGACACCAAGCCAAACCATCACAATTACACAAGATGGCAAAGATGGTGTTATGATCGAAGGCAATTGACCTATTTCCTATGTGAAACCCTCTCTTAGCTACTATACATGATTGTTAACATTGTGTTAGGATTCAAAATGGTACCCAGACACTGGATTATCAGTTTATGGTGGTTTTATGCGATCAAACACAACTTTGATAACAAAAACAACAACGATAAAACATAAATTGTGGTTGTAAATAGAAAAAGCGAGGTGAGTTGTAGATGGTTTTTGGCCTTTAGTTGGACTGTTGGAATCAGCAGAGTCTCAGCTTTCATATGATATATAGTTTGTGTAGGTAACAGGACGTATAAAAGATCGCTATTGCTGTGCACGTGCACAGTTATGAAATACATAACACTTGTTACATGCTCATTAGTTTGTTTTGGGTTGGAATTGTGTTTCATTTAGGTAACAATGGTTACAATAGACTTAAAGTTGAGAAGCTGTTTACAAATGAAACGTGCGTTAGGCCACGGACAGAATGTGTGATATATGTGACTTTGAAAAGAGGGGTAACCTGGGAAAATCTGCAATAGCCTATACATCTTTTTAGGTCTCTGACCCTATGGATTCAACCATTAGTTGTAATAGCATTAATACACTTTGAATAAACAACACTTTGTGCAGTAGCAGCAGCAGGGGCAGGGCTTCAGGGCTCTGCGGAGTGCGGACTGACATACCTGTCTTCACCTACATCTGCAGCGGGCCTTTACAAGCACGTTACAACCAAACTCGGCTATATAACGTTACAACCCAACTCTTCCTCACTTCCCTGGAGTCTGAGCACGAGCGGAGACAGGAACAGTGGCACTCTGCCATTGCAACTCAAATTTTGTATGTTTGCCATATTAACCGATAACACTAATAACGTTGCGTGGTTATTTGAGTCCACTGGGCGAGGCTGCCCAGTGGACAGGCCCCTTCTGTCCCCCGCACACTTCGTACCCCATCAGGAGTGCTTCAGAAGCAAAGTGTTTTGCCTGCCTGATTTAACTCAGATTTTCTCGATTTAGTCATTTCTCCTTGCTTTTTGTGCTTCTACTATGGGGCTACGAAGTTAAGTGGTAATTTCTTTGGTCTGTTTTCATGGTGTTTATTGTTGTTATTGCCTACTTTGTTGTGCTGTAGCCTACAGACAAAATGAAAAGCATTCAAAGTCCAGTTATGAATGACATGGATCAAAGATGTGTGGCTGTGTTTTAGTTTTAGTTAGATGATCTACATGTGAAGAGTGAAAGAGAGGCATTATCAACACACTTCGACTTTCTTGAGTGACATGTAAACGTACATGTGGCGCAGGTGGCGCAGAAGATGGAGGAAGCCGGTGAATGTAGTTACCCCCTATAAGAATTGTGTCCCGGCCGCGGGAGCGCGCATGGCATGCATTCATTAAAGGTGGAAGCACACGGACACTACGCTTCCATTTCACCCAAGGCTGAATTAAAAGTACATGTTTTTCTAAATGCGGGTCATCAACGAGGTTGTAAAGTAGTAACTTCGGGTACATCTGTTTTTTTCTCCCGACGTGTTTACGATCTTTATTCATTCATTGCGCCGCGGCGGGGAATGTATACGGACGGGCGGCGGAGGGGCTGTTCTGGTGGGAGAAATATGTTTTCAGTACACAGCTGTACCCACTAACTTTGGGTCGGCGATTTATTTAAAAAGCTGGCGCAGAAGATGGAGGAAGCCGGTGTCGTGCCAATGTAGTTACCCCCTATAAGGAGTGTATCATCATCAACGTGCATTCAGTACACACTACGCTTCGATTTAACCCAAGGCTAAAAGTCCATGTTTTTCTAAATGTTGCTCATCAACGAGGTTGTAAAATAACTACGATCTTTATTCATTCATTGCGCCGCGGCCGAACTGACGGCGGTATTCTCTGATATTATGAATCTTACAGACTCTGGTACTTCCACAACAAGTAAAGACTCCTAGTCGGGTTTATCTCGCCCATGGGGAAAAGGAATTGGGGGAAATTAACTTTGGCTTTGACTCTCTGAAGTCCAGACTGAAACGCGACATGGAGGAGAAAGCGATGTTTCAGCAGACAGCTGTCAGTTCACTTCGGGTCCATATCATTTCTCCATTGACGCTCCATTGTTCCTCTCGGTCGTATGCGGACTGCTCCGCCGGCAGAGCAGCCGGAGGAGCAGTCCGCATACGACCGAGAGGTCGGAACAATGGAGCTTCGGAGAAATGATATGGACCCGAAGTGAACTGACAAGTGTCTACTGAAAACATATTTCTCGAATGAGTTTGTTGTTGCTGGTGACGTAAAGAGGTCAACCGGTGGCTCTATTACCACTAGTTGAAATGGGCACAGCGCCACCTATCGTACCGGGGCATTACACGCTTCGGCCAATGAATCGATTTACTCACCGCCATGTATACGCGGACAATTGCAGTTGTCCAATTGAGGAGCGTAATCGAGCTATGGCTTTAATCAAATTAAGCTGTGCATGTAAACGTACTTAACGTCTGTTTAAGGGGGATCTTTAAATTCTAATATAATGCTGGATAGTTTAATCTAATATAAACTATAAATGGAGGACTCTCTGTATGTTGGTTAGTGTGAAGTTGTTTGGATGAGCGGTTCTCGAAAAAGCTGCAATACCAGAGGCCAAGCAACTGGCCCGTTCTGAACCGGCATGTTTGAAACGGGCACTGCACTCGTGATTTAAAATTCCCAGATTTTCGAGGGCCCTTCAACACCTTTGGGCCCTGTAAATCCCTGCCCCTATTACCTGCCCGGCGACACCCCTGGTTGTGGTGGTCACAGTGGTCTGGAGCCTGTGCCGGTTAGCTGGGGGTGCAGGGACACACTCACACACACACAAGGATGGGAAGATAGAGCCCTTACCGTGCTTTTTTCAAAAACACGTATGGAGAATGTGGGGTCGTTAACATAGTGAGCATGTATGCAGAGGTAAGGGATAGGGAACCAGAGCCCTAGTCTGTGTGCACTATGCCACTATGCCTGCCCATGTAAAAATAAAATATGTACAGAAAAGTGTTGTGTTGTTGTTTCCTCTGTAGCAAAGCACAGTAATACTCAAATGTTTCCTTCTCTACGTCACAGCCTGTGAAGGGCCTCAGGGCCTGGGCAGTATGGGCCCGGTTGCTCCCATGGTATGGGCTCCTGCCCGTATATGTGTCCTACACGCATCTATGTTATGCGCTCTGTCTGTCTGTCTGTCTGTCTGTCTGTCTGTCTGTCTGTCTCTCTCTCTCTCTCTCTCTCTCTCTCTCTCTCTCTCTCTCTCTCTCTCTCTCCCTCTCTCTCTCCCTCTCTCTCTCTCTCTCTCTCTCTCTCTCTCTCTCTCTCTCTCTCTCTCTCAGTAGACCGGATGTACGGCAGGCCTCAGGCAGTAGTTAGCCGGTGTAGGTCTCGGCCTGCTCAGCAGCTCATTAGAGAAATAGGCTGCATTGGCTTTCTGCCCTGCTGTACACATTTACACACACACACACACACACACACACACACACACACACACACACACACACACACACACACACACACACACACACACACACACACACACACACACACACCTTAAAGACCATGCCATTATGATAATGCAAGTATATGGGTATTAAAGGCTATTAAGTAATGATCACACACTCAGAGCGATGTGGTGTGTGTGTTGATTCTGTCCATAGTAAATGGCTGCTTGGTACCTGAGTGATTCAAGGGTATACTTGTTCCCCTGTATTACACACAGGATCTCTCATTTTGAAGGCAGAGACGGAGAGAGATAGAAAGAGCGAGCTGAGAGTGCCGGTTTGAGATAGACCCGGCCCAGCGTCCATGGCCCCCCGAGGTTGGCAGCGAGTCGTCCATGATGAGAACTGACAATAAGGCAGGGAGAACAAGGTGCTGTGATTAATGTGAAAAGGGGATGGCTCTTTTTCCGCTCTACCTCATTAACACTGTTGGCTTCAGAATCTGTTGGCTAACATTCCTGTAATCCCCCCCATCGGTAGAGCACCCTCTCCTCTCCACCGCCTCCTCGCTGCTTCTGCTGAGGTACTAATTAGTAGGTCTCATCCAGAGCTGTTTCAGCACAGCTGTCTGATAGTAGGGACAAGAGGCCCTGGATAATTGCAAATGGCTCGGGCTCTTCGGTACATGTGAGGGGCCCCCAAAAACAAATCACAAACAAGATTTGATTGAAAGATCAGCGTACCCTCACACATGACCATTTTAGTTTGCTGTGCACTGCCAGACAAATCAAAGATATTGATTTCAATGAATTACTATTTGGTCATTTAGCATAACGCTTTAAAGGAGCAGGTCGGGATTATGACCAACTTGCTTACAGACAGGCTGTGGACATCTGGGATGGTAACCAGTACCCTTGACTCCAGGCTGGGAGTTGAACACGGTGGCCACTACACTATATCCTCCCCCAACGGACACTTCAAATTATAGGTTTACTGCATGATCCCAGGTAGAAGTTTCTCCTCCCGGTTTGTTCCACGGGTTTTTCTTTTGCAGAAGGGGGGAAGAGAGACTTGGCCGCTGCTCTCAGAAGCTCATTGCATTTTCTTCCTTTGCCAACGTCTCACTTAATTAGCCTGCGGATTTTTTACGGGCATAAATCGCTTTTACATCACTGCCAACGGAGTGCGCCGCAAAGTGGGTCGATCATATATTATGTTGATCCGTCCTTGGCGCAGTTAAAGCTATACATTACATTTGAATTTGTCGAAGAGCCGAAGGAGGGGGTGGGCTGGCATAATTCTTCTTTGTTGTGCTGTCAGCACTAATCTCTCCCGGGGGGGTGTCAGAGACTCTCCATACTAACCCCCCCCGACAGGATGTGTAAATGGAGGCAGGTTTTGCAGAAGGCTGTGTGACCGCAATGAGGCACCCAGGCCACCCCATGACAGGCACAAGACATGCTGTGCTTTAATTTGCAAACACTGTCACAATAAAACATCTCTCTGTGCCGTGTACACCATCCAACCCAGAGATGGCTAAGTCCCTCCCTTGTTTCCATGCAGAGTGGGGATGTTGCCTTCATCACAACCTCTTGACGACTTCCTGCTGACTACTTCCTGCCTTGTATGAAAGAGCATCAAAGGGCCCTAACCTATAGCTCATCATTACAAGGGAACATCAAGCAGTCTGTAGCTCATCACAAGATAATTTTTAAGCATGTGTTGCCCATAGGCAACAGCTGCTTGATTAACATTAAGCTCTTCCTATATGTTTAATTTCAAGAATAGAAATGGAATAGATTGAGGGAAGGGTTCTCCTCACATTGGTGTTCATATCATCTTCAACCGAAACATCCAGTTCATTAGTCCATCATTGTTAACTTCCCTGCAGTGTATCCATTATGCCACTAGGGTACAGCCAAGAACTCATCTCCCCCTGTGTCTTTGACCCAGACCCATCCCACACACACACACACACACACACACACACACACACACACACACACACACACACACACACACACACACACACACACACACACACACACACACACACACACACACACACACACACACAAGCAGAGCAAAGCCCCTGCAGGATGAGGTCAGGCAGCAGGGGGAGTGGCTGACCCAGTACCCAGGGTGGTGGGGGGGGGGGGAAGTGGAGGAAGTGGAGGAGGAGGAGGAGGAGGAGGAGAGAGTGGACAGGTTTGCAGCCCAGACTCTTCTTCCACCCTCTCATCTAATACCCCCCCCCACACACACACACACACACACACACACACCAGTGTGCAGATGGAGCCTAATTGATTTGTCAATCCGGAGCTATCAAGCACAGAGGAGAGAGGGAGGGAGAGATATGCTCATCTTGGTGTGTGTGTGTGGTAAGCATCATCGCATCTCTGGAGGGATATTGGTTGGGTTACACAGTCACAGACTCATGCAGTGGGATGGGTAAGTCTCTTCCTCTAACGGACCTTCTCTATCCATCAAACACAAACAATGCTACACAATCTCAAAACATTCAACCACCTTCTCCTCGCTAACTTGTCCTCCACCAAGGTTTGGCTAAGATGCTTTCACTAGAACCTTTTCTTTCGCTAACTTGTCCTCCACGAAGAGTTACGCTAGCCTAGGACACTTATGCTAGGACCTCGGTTGCGCCACGGAGAGCTAGACTCAGTGAGCTGGAGGCGAAAGAAGGCACTGGGGGGGCCTGGGGGAGTTTTGCGACCAAACGGAGCCATACACACACACACACACTCACGCACACACACGCACACACACGTCTTTAAACACCCATCCACCCCAAGTAGAGGGCCTAAAGGTCATGGGGGGACAAATCCCCAACGAGAGCAGCTTGGATGGGGGGGGGGGATTTTCCATCTTCCCTTATAGTTCCACATTACACACACACACACACACACACACACACACGTATATGCTTACAAATCGTCTGTTCACGCCGTTTTAACTCTAGCTGCTGATGGTATCAACGGAAATTAAAATCTAAGCTTTCATTTTCTGTGTCTGAACAAATTCACACTTCTCACATAGTTTCCTCCCCAAAACGTCAATGTCAGCTTGATCAATCACCCTGTCTGTCAAGCCACAGCTGTGTTCAACATATGGATATTACATTATATCGAGATGATCTCCCTGTATTTAAACAAAGCACAGGAATGAGAGAGATGCAGGCTGTGTCTGCCATGTTGGATATGGCACATCATGGATGGACCATATCCCATATTGACAATTGGACACACACACACACACACACACACACACACACACACACACACAAACACATTAAAAACAAACACAATACCTAGCTCCTCCTCCCAATAACAGAAAACATATATTTACTGCTGATTCAACTGCATTCTGGCACTGAGAGAGAGCAAAAACCTGTTCACCAGGAACCAAAAAGGTCACACTAGTCCAGATCATGCTGTCAGGGGGTTCTAATATAGAGGCTTAGCCGGCGGCATTGTCTTGTCCTCCTCTCTGCTCGGAGAACAAGGCAATGGGATTGAACAGGACACACTGTAGGTCACTGCAAGGAGAGAGAGAGGGGAAAAGGCACATGCACGCTCGCTTGTGTGTGCGCACTAGCACATGCTTTCCTGTAATAGGTGTCCGTAGGAGGAACAAAGCATATCAGAGTGGACGAATAGGGGGGATTCTTGCGTTTGTGTGTGTGTGTGTGTGTGTGTGTGTGTGTGTGTGTGTGTGTGTGTGCATGGCCATGTGTGTGCGGGGGTCGGTGGTAGGGTTTCAAAGAGCTGACCATTTAATTGAATTCTTTGGAGCCTGCAGTTGTTTTGCTAGTCATGATTGAGAGCTGCTCAGTGATGTCCCAGCAGTGTAGGAGGGCCATACCTGGAAATGCTTGTTTGCTGTGTGTGTGTGTGTGTGTGTGTGTTTGTGTGTGTAGGAGCTGTGGTTTCTTTGGTGTATTTCCAGCAGAACTCTGGTCTCCATGTGGTAACTGGGGGGGAAATGAAAGCATGGACAGAAAGAAAAAAAACTGCCAGAGGCTCAGCGCTTGGCGTTTGTGGCAGAGGAACAAAAGAGAGTATGTGTGTGTGTGTGTGTGTGTGTGTGTGTGTGTGTGTGTGCGCGTGCGTGCGTGCGTGCGTGCATGTGTGTGTGCCTGATCAGTTATGAGAGAAGGAAAGAAGAAATGCTTTTGAAAATGAAAACTAGTGTTGGTTGGGCCATGGAGTGATCGTCATTAACAAAAACACACACGTGCACACAAGATTAAGAAATAATGCAGTTTCATTACCTACTGTTTTTGCAAAGACTGTGAGACATTTTTGACAACAGGATCTAACATCTAACAGAATCCTACTGAAATTACATTTAAAATGTTTACACTTAATTTATTGTAGACTTTTAGACTTTTATTTTGAAGGACTACAGGAAACTGCAAAGGGGTTCAGCACATGTGCTTCTGGTGGCTTGTTTGTTTGACAAAGAAAGAACCAAAGAACACATTGGATGCTACACCACTTACACTTAACCTTTAATGCTTTATTCTTCAAGACTTAAGTTTGAGGACATTGAACATCTTTTTGGATATAAACTCACCTGCTACCTTCTGCCTGCCTGCTGCTAACCACTTTCTTACCTGCCTGTCTGCCTGCTTGTCTATCTGTGTGCCTACATCACCTGGATCATAAATATTTTGCATTTTATTAAACCGTTCAACCCTGGATACTACGCCCCCCTCCCCCTCCGCTCCCTCCCCCACAAGCAAAGACACTGTGTGTCATGTGAAACACCCCTAGAATGAGTAAATTCTCAACTTTTAGTTGATCAAAACCATTATTACCTAATTAAAACATAATTTAAACCCAAAACAAACAAATGAGCATGTAGCAACAAAAGTTATATAATTCATAACTGTGCACATGCACAGCACTAGCAATCTTTTTCATATCATGTTATCTACACAAACGGTAATGTCAAATGAAAGCTGAGACACCACTGATTCCAACAGTACAAACCATCTGTGACCGAAACTCTGCGAACTAGACGCCAAAGAATATCAATAACAAACTTCACTTTTTTTGTTACAACCACAAATGATGTCTTACAAAGTAAGACATCAAAGCAATCACATTGGTCATCAAAGTTAAAAAAACACGGTAAACGGATAATTCAGTGCATGTGCACCATTTTCAGTGTATCCCACTGTTTACGTTCATGAATGTGGCCTAGAGTTAACCTGATGCGCCAGATGGTTTGTTACACAGAACCATCTGGGAAGTCCTCCGTGGAAACTGTTTGGAAAAGGTCAGACACTTTCAAAAAATACTTGGCAGATGATTGGATGAACCATCTGTCTATCACAGGCTAACCAATCAGATCAACGAAGCATATGACGTATAGAGAGCGAAAACATATTTTCCATTGAGAAAAGCCTTGCGTTCTTTGCTCTTCTTATTAAGAAATACTCTCAAGTTCAGCTATAACTGCTGCTATAGCTGCATCTACGCTAACATCTTTAGGCGCCGCCATTGTTGTTTTCAAATGAACAGTTGCTTCTCACTGTCGTTGCACCTAAACTACACCCAAAACCCCCGTATCTGCCAGTAGTTCCTCATAGGACGCTGACTGGTCCGAACCGCTGTGGTTCGGACAAGCCCATAACTTGAAGCCTGGCCAGACCGATCTTTAGAGCGAAACAGAATATGAACTCACAAGGAACTGAATGAAGGGATATTTGTTTTTAACAAGGACTCTTGAACCGTGCAGATCCTGACATGAAAATTGACATCTCGTGCAAAATATCGGTCCATGGGCAATTACCATAACAACATGAGCCATAGCAACAATCCAATCACCTTGACAAACACGCAAACACACACACACACGCACACACACACACACACACACACACACACAAAAGGTCATTCCACTTACCTCCTACTACGGCTACTAACCTGAAATACAACAAGCGCTGGTGGATGTTTAACATATCGAATACACCTGTTGCTTGTAAGTACATACAATTGTGACACAAGTTTACTAGTGCACCAATTGTAAACACATTGTTTTTTTTAAATTCTTGAATGACCCATCCATTCATATTGTGAATATTCTGCAGAGTAATGTTTTGCGCCCGGATTGGTGATTTTTCACACCTTGTGGCATATTAACCTACCCCTTACACACACACACACACACACACACACACACACACACACACACACACACACACACACACACACACACACACACACACAGGGTTCCCATATTTAGTGGTTGAGTAAATGAACATGATATTTAAGTGACTGCTATTTCCTGAGCGCAGGGTTTTTCCCCTCTGTCCCCACCCCCCCCCCCCCCCCCACACACACACACACACCTCCTCCCCTCCCCCTTCTCGGCTTTTCTCAAAATTTCCCCAGGGAGTGCCGGCCCCTGGGTTTGGCTGCATGTCAGGAGCCCAGGGCGGCCATGATACTTCATCAGGTTTCCACGGCATTATTGGCAAGAGCACTCCATATCCTCTTAGCAGTTATAGCTTTTCAATTTTCCTTTGAAATGCTGAGCCCAGCAGAACATATGGCAGTATCTTGACTCTTCGTCTTAAATTCGACTGGAAGTTCATCCAGGCAAAAAGAAAAAGCCAACAAAAAGCCAAGTAAATATTCCCTTTCCCAACTGCTTGGCCATAGGCTACAGGCTACCTGGTAATTTAGCTTTAGTGTTTCAGAGAGCAGGGAGGTGGAGGTTTTTTTGGACTACTGGTCACAAGTGTTAAAGTGCTTCATAATGGGAACAATTACCAAAAGTCGCTGTTATGGTGGTGCAGGGGGGATGAAGCCCATCATCCTACCGCCCAGCGTCCACCCAGTCTGCTGGGAGCCCTGATCAATGTCTCAAATCTGTGACAGAGGCAGACAGACACACAGACAGACACACACACACAAAAGCCTATAACCACTTGCATTGCAGCAATTGATTGAATGCTTGTGTTGCGCAATTACACCTATATGAAGGTATGATCATGGCCACAAGCTCATAAAATCACCAACACACACACACACTCTAACACAATCCAACACACACACACACACACACAAATGCTGCGAATAAATATGCAGACTCTACACAACCCTATATTGCAAAATGTTACTCGCAGATTGTGGTAGTTTGAATCCCTACCTATTCTAAAGAAGAGATGCCACCTGCCTTTCATCAGTGGAGAGTGGAAGCGTTGGGAATCTGACTTTCCTGCATCTCCCTCCGAATGAAACTGAAACCACAGAACCCTTTAAAAAAATAAAAAGCTCAACAAACCTCCTGGGATAGATGGAAATCCTGGCATGTTCATAAGCTGTCGTATCATTTTCAGCTCCTCAACAGACTATGGATTTACAGTTGGGTACATTATTAATTCATGCTGGGGTGGGGAAGTGTGTGTTCATATAGTGTGTAGATGTGTGTGTGTGTGTGTGTGTGTGTGTATGTGTATGTGTGTGTGTGTGTGTGTGTGTGTGTGTTTGTGTGTGTGGAGGAGGTCGAACCCTGTAGGAAACCCAATCTGGATCGATAGGGCTGACCTTGGGCTGGGCTGACTGGAGAACTGATTGAGGGGGTGGGTGGGTGGAGTCTGTCTTTCTCCCCAGCCCCCTCTGGGACCCAGAGACCCACATAGAAAGAGAGAGAGTATTTATTCATAGAGGTGTCATTTATCAATGAACAAAAAGTGTGTCTCTTGTCTTATCTTATAAGATCCCAGCTGTCTGAGGAGGAGGGACATGAACGTAAGACCCAGCTGATGATGTCAAATAGTGACCAAGGAACAAATTGTCACACACAAAAGGGTATCAAGTGTACAAGTGTGTGCTCAGTGACTATATATATATATATATATATATATATATATATATATATATATATATATATATATATATTATACATAATATTTACAATAAACACTTAGGATGTGAACAGGGGGGAAGGGACCGGAGGCGGTGGACGGTGGACCAATTACCTGAGTGGCACTGGGACTGCAATTTGAATATTGAAAACACATCAACTGATCATGGGAGTGTCTCTGCATGGGCTCTTCTCCATAACCTGCAAACAAACAAAGAAACACACAGAAGACCATATACACACGTAACAGTGTTTTCGTGACTTCAAAAGATTGTCTTAAAATGTGTATATGTATGTGGATATGGTGGCCATTTAGTTTTCTTGTTGAATCTTGAGCAAAGCACAATATTCTGTAACATATTTTGTACCAGGTGACTTGGTTGAAGTGATGTTGAAATGGCTAAGTTTGTGGGAATATGATTAATTGCCTTTTTAAAACTACATTTACAATGCTTTTTATTGGTTTGGCTTAGTCAGTTATTTGTTTTATGGTTCAGGCACCCCTCCAAAAATGAAGCATCTCGGTCCCTTCCATATATTTTATATTTGAACTGTAACTTGCACATGGTGTATAGTGAGCTTTGCATGGTGTATAGTGAGCTTTGCATGGTGTACTAACTTGGGAAGCCAGATCATTATTCAGAAAAGACATCACGGAAACAACAGCAAGTAATTGATTTACTTTTATTGTGAGATGGGGAGTCATAAAAATAATGAAAAACAAAGGAAAAAAAATCCAAAACAAACAAACAAACAGAAACAATCTCTATTGACCGTGAGGGTGGACGTTAAAGAGGAAGTGACATATTAAAAAAAGGGACGTGGCTCTTGACATGAACATACAAAGTAACAGATTGGCACAAATAAAAACAATGAGGAACATACATGGGTAATACTTTTGGTGGCAAGAGGACATCGTCCATGGTTACGGGTCATCCTTCAATACAACAGCACACTCATGCTATTTAGATGTAACAAACAGTTGTTTTAAAAGTCGCTTCAAAAAGTTCAGTAGCTTCATGTTGGAGAGAAGGAAAGAGAAGAGAAGACAACACGAGAACGGATGCAGACAGGGTTACCTGTTCACAATTTCGGTCATGTAGGAAGTGGTTAACTTTTGTTCGAGGAAAAACACTTTACCAAAATAAAAAGAAAAAAAATCTTCATGGCGGAGTCGGCCTGTTTTTTTATGAGCCCTGTAATTGTTTTTTCCTAGTGACATGAACCTTTTTTATTTCCATACTAAAATATATTATTGTATTAATACAAACTACAGTATTGTACACTAAATAGTGTAATAAATAACCTTAAAGAAATCTAAAAACAAAAGACATAAATATAAAAGTTCTATATAACTAAACAGACACATCCATAATTCATAGCGGTGGTGTAATACTGCCATTGTTAAAAACAGACATTGAACAAAATGCAAAACACAACGCAAAACATCAACAACAAAAAACAAATTAATACTGACTAGGTAAAAACGAATGGTTGATTTTGAACTCCTGGGATTCAAATTTGCCTACATTTGGTCACCTGAAGACTGAGAATGGCGGGTTTTGTCGACAAAATGTGAGGCAAGTGCACTGAAACAAGAGTTTGATACATCGCGAAGCGATGGGCCGCAGAAACGCAAATAACAGCGTGTGCGTTGCTGTTCCCGATGATTCCCCTGTTGATTGCTCCCATTTACAATTAGAGACTTGTCAAAAAAAATGATACAATGCACAAAGTTCTTGTATCAGGTTTAGTGGCTTGCCACAGTCAACAGTATACCGGCTTATCAGTTGAAAATTTGAGCTGCAAACGTCCCCCCTGCCCAACCTGCCCCTTCATCACCAGAACATCACAACATGGCAGCTGCTAAGGTTCTAGAGCAATTGCAATGGCACTTTTGATATGCATCTCTCATTGTCCCCTCCCTTTATTTAGATGTTTTTTGCATAAGGCTCAGTGTCTGTGTGTGCGTGTGTGTGTGTGTTTGGGGGGGGGGGGGTTAAGTGTCACAGCAGGTTAAAATCAAACACTTTGAAAACGTGCATCAAGTCCCTGTTATCTGCTTGTTCTGAACATAGAAAACACAGATTTTCTTTAAGACAGCATACAAAAAAAGAACCCAACAAAATGAACCAAAATGACAGATCCATGCTTATGTACCTCCGTCGTCGTTTTTGAGTATAGAAGGAACTAGACACAGGAAAACTATCTAAAAAAAACGGACCTGTTCCCCTTGTCCGTCATGTTAGTCTTCTTCTTAAGGCTCACAATCCATTTACAAAAAGAAATAAAATAAAAAAAGGTTATGCTAAAGCTTGCTAGCGTGAAGGCGTGGGTAGTCTAGTGCGGTAATACTGAAGGGTAAACAACTCAACTCAAAGGTTTCATCCATAGGTAAACCCAAGCCATTTTGTAGTGCACAGGATTGTTTTTTTTTCTTATTTTCCTTCCAACTTAATAAAATACTGATATTTTTTGTTCATTGGCAATAAAAAGGTATAGAAATATCTCCCAACTGTACAGATTTTTAAAGGTTAAAATATGAGCGATAAAATTAGTAACACTGATAAAAAAAAGAGAAAAAGAAATGACCCAAGGTGTTTTAGTAATAAAACATTATCTAAAACATTTCTAGTTTCCAAAGTCTGTGACGCATCCTCTCTCCGTTGTTAAAATTAGTTGTTTAAACGGCTTTTACTTTACAAATGCAATTTTTTTTTCTGACAGCAAGAAATGGCTCTTCCGTGGATAAAAAGTCACAAGTATTTCTTTTTTTTTCTTCAGGCACACCTGGATTCCTACACAGTAGTGAACTGAACGTTTGAATTGTCTCAGAGCAAAACAAAACCTGGCGCCGTCTCCCGCACAGCGCTTCTTCATCTCTCCTTTTCTCTTGGGGCACCCGGGGGTAAAAGGCGAGGGGGGAGGGAAAGGGGGAGTGGTAGTATGAACAAAATGTATTAGTTCGCTTTTTTCCGGTGAAGAAGTAGTGAAAATGGATTGAGAGCTGGGGATCACAGGGTCTGCTCCTCGCCTTCTCCCTCACTGGGCATCCCCGTTCCCTGCTCCTCATCTCCTTTCTCCTCGGTCGTCTCAGACTCGACGGCCCCGCCTTCCTCATTTGTCACCTCGTCCACTGGGGCTGGCATGGCGCCTACCTCCGCCTCCATCGCAACTTCCTCTCCTTCCTCCTCCTTCTCCTCTGCACAGCTCTGCGACTCCTCCTGCCTTGTGTCTTCCTCCATCTCCTCGTCATTCTGTGCCGTGTCCTTCAACGCTTCCTCCTCTTCCTCCCTCCCCTCTGCCATGCCTCCTGATCCTCCTTCCTCCTTTAACGCTCCTCCCTCCTGCTCTGCCTTCTGACCGTCATCCTCCTCTTCTACCCCTTGTTCATCCCCTGCTACATCCTCCTCCTCCTCCTCCTCCTCCTCCTCCTCCTCCTCCTCCTCCTCCTCCTCCTCCTCCTCTCCCCCTTCATCCCCGATCTGCACCACCTGGATGTCATCCATGTCCACCTCGCTCCCCTCCCTCTCCTCCCCTTGCCCCCCCTGTCCTGTGAGCCGGTGCTCCGCCCCCCCCGCCTCCTCCTCCTCCTGCTCCTCCTCCTCGCTCTCCTCGTCCTCCCTGGCGCTGCTGCCACGCTCATCCGAGTCCAGCTGGGAGGTGGGCGGCGAGGGCGAGGGCCTCCCCGAGGTTCCCATGATCGTCCCCATTGCCTCCATCTCGCCACCGGCCCGCTCCATCTCCTCCTCCCCCCCTCCAACCAGGGCCTCCTCCTCCTCCCTGCTAGCAGGGCCGGCCGCCTCCTTCTTGCAGTAAGAGTAGCGGTGGTTCATGTGCTGCGAGTAGGAGCCCGAGTGGGAGAAGCGTTTGCCACACTTGTCGCAGGCGTACGGCTTCTCGCCCGAGTGCAGACGCATGTGTTCGATCAGGTGGTGCTTGTGTTTGAAGGCCTTGGTGCAGATGCCACACTCGTGAGGACGCTTGCCTGCGATGGGCAAGAGAGAGAGAGAGGGAGAGGGAGAGGGAAAAAAAAGTGTATATCCATTAGATTGATATGATCGTTAATTAATTTGTGTTGTCATTCATATTATTTTCTGCTGTGCTTTGGCAATTGGAGAGTAATGACAAACTGTAACATGTTGAAATAAGTAAAAGGTAAGTAAAATAAGATAAAGAGAAGAGCATTGTAAATGTTCCACTGCCCCTACAGGAGAGGAGAGGGTTGAGGCTTGGAATAGAGTGAGACGATGTCATCAAGCAGGTCATATAAGACAACTTTGGGAAGGAAAACGATTTCAAGGACTTCATTTCTGACATAACACACCCTGACTAATGCTAACACGGAAAACAAACAAACACACACACGCACACACGCAAACACACACATACACACAAACATGATCTCGCCGGCTTCAATGTTTCTAAGGAAAACTTGTCAAAACAACAGAAACGCAAAAGGCAACAACATCCATGCCTGGAATGCTTCGCAGTCCACTGTATCCACACACACACACACACACACACACACACACACACACACACACACACACACACACACACACACACACACACACACACACACACACACACACACACACACACACAGCGAGGGGAGCGCCCATACAGGGAGTTTTTGCTTGAAGGTGAAGTCATTTGGACGTAGGGAGTGTGTTGCTGCGCCAGGTATGTCCAACTCCTCCGAGCGCTGACCCCCCCCCCCCCCCGCCTCAGCCAACCACAGTCATCATCATCATCATCATCATCATCATCATCATCATCATCATCATCATCATCATCATCATCATCATCATCATCATCATCATCATCATTTTGGAGTTGGGGTGGGGGGGTGGGGCGTCCAAATCACTAGCAGAGCTGGCGTGTTGCAACAGGGACATTCTGTCCAGTGCTGGGGGGGTCATGGAGAACTAAGAGAGAAACTCCCCACTTCTCCGGCACACGTTGCGCAATACCTACTGGAATGGAGGAGTACACCCTCTGTGTGTGCGTGTACGTGTGTGTGTACGTGTGTGTGCGCGCGTGTGTGTGTGAGAGATGGCTGGAAATTCCCCCTCGCTTGTGTTCTGAGTCATCTTGTGTGAGAAGCAAAGTGTGTTCTGGAGTCCAACATCGTTTGAGTTGGCTTGCGTTTATGCACGCACGCACACACACACACACACACACACACACACACACACACAGTGTCTCACCTGTGTGTTCGTATTTGTGTCTGAGCAGAGAGCTGCTCTTCTGGAAGATCTTGTCACAGAGGTCGCAGGCGTAGACGCCGCCCTCTACCTTCTTCATCTTCTTCCTTGCCGGGCCCGAGTCAGAGTCGTTCTGCTCCTCCATGGCCGGGATACCCTCCGAGCTCGCGTCTATTCTCTCCTCCTAAAAGACAATGACAGAGAGAGAGAGAGAGAGAGAGAGAGAGAGAGAGGGAGAGAGAGAGAGGGAGAGAGAGAGAGAGAGAGAGAGAGAGAGAGAGAGAGAGAGAGAGAGAGAGAGAGAGAGAGAGAGAAAGAGAGACAGAGAGATGGAGAGAGTGTGTTAAAGCTAGGTGACATGGTGACCCAATACGTGTCTAGATTTTGCTAAACGTAATACAGTGAATATTATGAACAGTGTCTACTACTGGTTTTAAAGACCGCATCCCAGAGTTTTAAAGTGCAGTTTATAATGTGTCCACATGGAGATATTTCACAGTGGTGATTAGAGGTTAATATAGATTACTATAGATGTAGAGTTATAGTATACACTTGTAGTGCGGAAAACATCTACAGGAGTAAAAAGTGTGTGTTTGTGTGTGTGTGTGTGTGTTTGCGTGCGTGTATGGGGTGTCAGACGATACAGGCTACTATCATCAAACACCTCACTAGCGCCTACTTAGGATGTCTAAGATCTAACAAAATGTCTACACGCATGCCAACAATTTACATAGACTCACAAAGAGACACAGGCGTTACACACATGTGACGTAGGTGTCGCGCTGGCGAGTGTCATTTAATTTAGATGTGGCGTTCACACAAATTGACAGGGTGCATGTGCCTAATGTACGCTACACCTAAAGTGCATGTATACGTGTATACGTGTACTTTGGCGTGGTGTATCAAACACCAGCTCAACACTACACCTAACAATTTGATAGATAACTAGGCGTGCGTATAGGCACGTGTTGTTAGTGGAGCTCATGTTTACTTTTGAGTGGGGTGTCAGATGATTCAGGCTACTATCGCGTAAGCGTGTTGGCGTGTTGGCATGCAGGCATGATGGCATGTTGGCGTGTTAGGCGTTTGCTGCAGCGCTAAAAGTAATCATGAACTCCACACACAACACATACCTATACGCAGGCCTAGTAACTATCAAACTGTTAGGTGTAGTGTTGATGTGGCATTGGGTACAGCGCATTAAAGTACATAAACTTTAGGTGAAGCAGGTACCCCATAGTGCGTGCGTGCGTGCATGTGTGTGTGTGTTTGTGTGCGTCGTGCGTATGTGTGTGCATGCATGTGTGTGCAAGTGCCTGGGTGTGAAAGGAAACAATGGTGTGTAATATGTCTGCCATGTAACATCCTGCTCATGTCCCTCCTCTATCGGAGTGCTCTTTACTAGAGTTCACTTGAAATGGTTAGTCAGCGAACGGCATCTGGTTTACTTCATCCATCTTTTTTTTCCATCTTTGGCATGAACAAAATGATGCAGCTGTGATTCAGTAAATGAGCAAGTCTTGCTAGCAAGCACTGAGCTTATCCGCTCGCCTACAGGTTTCCCAGTTCAACTCGAACTGGGAGCACATGCAGCCAAACAGGATGTGAGGCGTTATTAGGACACTGCTCACACAACACGTTGGACTGCTGTTGTTGAGTTATTTTTTTTTTAACACAAGAGCGCCTGCTCCAATTCACTTAACGCAAAGCACAACATGACAACAACACATAATCAATGCGGCAGAGAAAGCAGAGATGCGTCGTTTAAACAGATTCCGGGTCGATCGACTGCGGCCGGGCTGATAAGATCGTTCACATTCACAAGACAGGCCCAGATCCGTCGTTACAGACCCATTAGCCATCATGCAGGAACCGTAAGGGCCCATCATTTGTACAGTGGCCTGAAATCTGACATTTCTATATGTGACTTATTGATTAGAGTTCAGGTGGCTTCATACTATCCATCACATTATGAGGTTGTACTAGATAATTTTTTAAAACATTGACAGATAATGATTTCAAACACTTTAACACCATGCAGGGATTTTGACTGATTGTGCATGAAAACAACAACAAAACAACACCCGGCAAAAATACTAATAGCATTTAAACTCACAACTGCCTTTCAACATGGCTACTGGCAGACAAGGAGCCATGTCTGTGAAATATGACTCAGTTGCTGTTGCTACCCTTCCTTACAGTTCCTATCAGTTTCTATCTCTAAATCAATACATGAGCTTAGCCAGTGTGATGGTTGGCTGAACTCCAGCGCTACAGCAGCACAAACAACACCCCCGCGCTCACATAGAGCCCATCAAACTTAGCCAAACAACCCGACAGCTACACATGGGTATAAATAAGACAACCCTGACAAAGTCGACCACCTACCGACCCTAACCCGTAGTCTCTCAGGGAGCAGGGAGAACGCTTAGCTGCCACAGCAAAAATCCAATGTGTGCGACATGCAGACATGCATTGCATACTGTCAAAATGTTTCAACGTTGCTATTAGGTAACACTGTCACTAATTTGGAAGGAATGAACTTTCACATTGACAGTCGATGTAACGATGGAGTTAAAGGAGACATAACAAAGAGAAAGGTATTGGGGCGGGGGGGGGGGGGGGGGGGGGGTGGAAACACTACATACCTTGATCCCGTTGAGGTGTACAGTCTCCGTACCGGCGGGGCTGCTGGCGGTCGTGGCGTAGGTGTAGGTGAGCTGTGGGATGAGGATAGTCTGTTTGTTGCTGTTGGCGGTGGTGGTGGTGGAGATTGCTCGCAGGCATGGCATGCGGCCGTGCTCAGTGATGGCCACCAGGGTGGGCAACTGAGTGGTCATGATGCTGAGGGGGTTGGCACTTGGATGGCTGGTGTATAGCGTACACGGTTCCTTCTTGATGCACGTCAAGTTGAGTGGCTCTTCCCCATTGGTGCATCCAGCAGAAGGAGGGGAGGAGGAGCAGACCACCCTCTCGGCGTGGTCACGGCTGGCCTTTGGCAGCGACAGATCCAGGGGCCCCTCGGTGCTGTGTGGGGGCTGGGTTGGGACGGGACCCCCGGCCGTCAGGTTTAGTGGTGAGGGAGGGGAGGCCGGTGGGGAGCTGTGCAGGCCGTTGACCTCGGCCAGCGTGGCTTCTGTGGGGCTGCCTTGAGTGGCCGAGGGGCTCCTTGTCCCCATGTCCCTCCCTGGGACCAGTGACACCACTCCCTTGGACTCACAAGAATCCTCCCTCTCAGCGGGTGGCGTCAGGGCCCCCAGCGATATCTGACCTTCCTGCATCTTGTCGAACAGTTTCTTGACCACGTGGGGCGGGAGGCTAACCGAGTCGGAGATCTTTGCCAGGTCCTCCTTGGTGGGTTCTGCATTCAAGGCAAAGTATGCCTTGAGCAGGGACAAGAGGCTTTTGGGCTCGCAGCAGAGTGCTCCGTCAGCCATCAGGGCAGAGATGGCCGACTCTGACTTATCGAGGCCAGTTCCGTTGAGTCTAAGTCCGTCCTTCTTGCAGTGCTTGAGGGCGTGGAGCGCCTCCATCCCAGCAGGACAGTTGTCACACAGGAGACACCTTTTAGTGGTCTTTCCCTCTTCCTCGGCCTCAAGGGCCTCTTTGTCGTCTTTGCCGACAGGGCTTCTGACTGTCAGGTCTTCCGGCAGCTTCTGGGACTTGCAGACGTCCACAGAGCCCCGGGCCGGGCTAACAGGCTCCTTCTTCAGGTTCTGAGGCTGCAGCTGGGCCTGGTTCGGGTCCAGGCTGTAGTTGATGATGATCTTGGCGTTGCCGTCCTGACCCACAATGGGCAGGCTGATGGCCGAGATGAGCTGCTGCGTGTGTGGAAGGTGCTGCATCGCCGCGCCACGCAGCCCACCGTTGGCCGCCGCTGCCACTGCCTTGGCATTGTTCTCCAGCACCTGCCGGATCACGTTGCCATCTACTGCCACTTTGAACATGTTCTGGAGGTCGGCCAGGTTGATGCTGATGGGCGACACCAGGCCTACAGTGGGTAGGACCACCGCCTGCACCGCGCCCTGCAGTGGGCTGGCCGCGCCTCCACTGAACACCCCTCCATTCAACAAGCCACCGTTCAACAAGCCACCGTTCACGCCTGCTCCAGCAAGGGAGGCCATGGTGGCGGGTTTGTACTCGTAGTCCACCGGCTCGCTCTTGATCTGGTTGAGCGGCAGCTGCTCCTGCAGGGGCTTGCCATGCTCGGCCTTGTCCCGGGCCTGGTTGCTGCGCGGGCCAGGGGTCGGCGAGGCAGGCAGCTCGTGGCTCTGGGCCTTGGTGTTGGCAGAGCGCGGACGTCCATTGACTGCGACAACGCTGATGCACTTCTTACTGCTGATGTGGGAGCTGTAGGAGCCTGAGTGGGAAAAGCGCTTCTTGCAGTTGGAGCACTCGTAGGGCTTCTCCCCTGTAGATAACCCATAATATGTCCCAGGAGGGGGGAGAGAGAGACAAGCGTCCATTAGTATAGGTTATGGGCTAGAAGGCAGGAAAGAGCTCTAATGCGTTTCAATGAGGCCTAAATGCTGAGGCAACGGCACCACTGGGAAAAGCCCCTCTCTAATTGTAGTCTCGTAACGCCAAAAGAAACCAAATTATGGCACATTAAGGGGCAGCACACAACACAGTGTAATACGATCAAGGACGGCTAAACAAAGACATCTGGCTCAAACGTTAATACAACATAAATATTTGTTTGGTGGACACTGAAACGTCTGCGGCCTATAGTGTCCTAGCCATTGAAAAACAAAGAACATGTACCAGCTCCACACACACACAAATGTGACAACCACAGGGGAAGGGTGGATCAAGTCGGCAACTGTGAAATCCCGGAAATCAACAAAAAAGGTTGTTTAAAAAAAAAAAAAAAAAAAGTTTTCATATTACGAAACTTTAAATGTTAAAAAACTTAATATATATACTTAATATAACAAACAACAGTTTTAGGATTACTAAATATCTATAATTTGTGTTGGAACCTTTGTGTTGGAGTTTTGGTCAAACCACCTCCCATAAATAAAGCAACACTGTAGTCTGTTTACTCTCAGTTTACTTATGCTATGGAGGACTCTCAATCTGTTGCCACCGCTTTAAACAAACTTTCAGCTTTATGAAGCCATCGACAGTGGAGAATTTATGGACTCATTCATCTTGGATTATATGCATGGTGGCAAAACGGATTCTGAATCTGACGATGGCGACGACAACATTTCTGATCTTGATCTGGACTTCAACGACAGTTTGTGTTCCGAAGAGGAGGAGGACAATGACCATGGCTGTGGGCATTGAAAATATTTTAAGATCAATTGATACTGTAACAGTGGACACCGATTACGCAAAAGAAATGGACAAGATAAGAAACTTTGATTGCAAATGCCAGCAGAGACGAAAAGAGAAGAAGTCACAACAGGCTGTCTCTTGCAGCCAAAGACTGTCTCCAGAATTGATCTACAACACCAGACTGAACACAGCGTCATTGTCAGCAGACAACAGAGCGTGTGTGTTTTGGGAATTATACTGACATCTATGAATGATTCAGAAAGGCCTCAATCCACAAATAAAGTGTCTACGAAACGAAAGTTTCACAGAACAACATACACGATTCACAGCACTAACGTCTGCCATACCACTTTCTGCTTTGTACTCGGGTAGGGTGGCCATTTGTCCGGCTTTAGGACGGACAGTCTGATTTTGGAAAACCATGTCCGTCGACCAGCCACATTTAGGGAATGTGATCATCTAGTTATGTGTAGTGTTTTTTGCATGTTCATGTTCTTATCAGCATGTTATGTTAAACATGCAGGCTAGCTATCTAGTGTCTAGGGGATGTTATGTGCATTAGCCTGCTCGGCTAACATTAGCGTCGCTAACTAGCTAGCATGATGGAGTTTGTATTTTTTTTTTTTAGCATTGTATTTTTTTTCATTTTTACTGTCCTGTACATTTAGCTATTTAAACACGTCAGCCCTGCAAGTTTGTTTCCTGAGGGTGAGCTGACTACCCCACTGACAGATAATTACAAGCAGTGGTGTAGTCTAGTTTATTTTAGTGGGTATACTGTAATGAACCCTCCCAAACTCACACCCCCCTGTCCCGGAGAGACACCCCATAAGCACCACCACACTCACTTATGCGTACAGTACATGCATTTACACATAATTGAGGGCATCCAAAAGATGCAACACAAGACTTTTACAGCCAAGGACATTTACAGCCGGGGAGATTTAAATGCTTTGGATGCTGCGCTGATTTTTTTTACTGTTTTCAGTCCTTTACCAGCTCATACTCTTATTTTATGTTCACATTGTTATGTATCTGGATATGCTGCATATCTTTTTTGTTTTCAGGGGGATCTGCTCTATAGGATTATGAGTTGATATTGTATTGAGTTATGATTGAGTTATTTCTAAAATATTGTTTATGTCATGTAGGCCTATATAAACAATATCATGTTTTTTGTATGCTCGGATAGTTGAAGTATTGTAAAGTCATATCAGCTGATTGAGACTGAGATCATAAATCATACAAAGGTATGCAAAAACTGACTTAAACTAAATAATATATATACTGTATATATTCCTACAATATTGATCTAATAATAATCAATAAAAATGATTGTACAGTGAACTGTTGACATATAATATAAACATAAGGTATGCAAAAAATGCTGCAAATTGACACCCATGATGTGTGTACTTTGAGAAAATCCAGGCTATGTGTGACTGTGACTGCAGGTTAATGATCTGAAATGATTGACTTTTAGAACGGTGCATGTGACCCACCAGTATGGTGTAGCCTAGGCCCGACACCAGGGGTGCCCAAGCTTTTTTGAACCAAGATCTACAGTTTCCAACCAGTTCCAGTTGACAACTTCACTGCTAACCTATTCCTCTGCTACGCTCGCAGTCACACTCTGCTGCTCGCTCTCTGTCACTCGCTTAACCACACACTCACTACGCACAATCATCACGCACTATTTCAGGAAGGTCACTGTTCAGTTTGCTGTCACATCTCTCAACCTAGTATTTGCGAAGTTGCTGAAGTGAAAGTTCTGTCACAAAGCTATATTGTTACATATCCTTGCACATAGTGGTTGGGGGTGTAGTTAACTAGCTATTGTTCCCGACCCATTACCTGCCTGTGAGACATGTGAAAAAGCTCAAGAACTTTGAGGGGGATTTTCTCTGCTACTTGATTTTAGGTGTACCAACATTCAAATAAGATATCTTCTTCAACTATTTTCAGATTTCAATGTATGACATCATTTGAAGGTTTACAATCTGCATATATATTCATAATGTGTAAAAAACTGGAAAATCCTCTACTTGGGGACCAAATCACCTGTGCTGTCACAAATACACAGATGCGTGCATGAGAACACACACACACGCACACACACAAAGCATGCTGCCATGGCTACCTGTTGCTACTCACCACTGTGTATGCGTAGGTGCTCCTTCAGATGGTGCTTGTATTTAAAGGCTTTGCCACACTCGGTACACTTAAACTTCCTGTTTACTCCCACCTGTGGCAAGAATTTCTGTCACAAACACCAAAGGAAAAAGAGAGAGTGAGAGAGAGAGTGAGAATCGACAAAAACATGGCCTTTGATCAGTTGCCATTTTACACCGCAATGTCATTATTCAATCCAGGCCAAAAGTTCACCTTTTGTTGATTTCCTTTTCCAATTCGTCTACCATGGTGAATGTAATCAAGTGACCAGAGTGAAACACTCACATCCCCTCCTGTCATTTAGCATTAGCTTAATGAGCGCACGCTAACTCTAGTGTCGAAACACAGAACCAAATTTAACATGAGGAAGCCAGCTGAATGTCGCACACATGAAACCAAATGGAGTGATCAATCCAAGGCCCCACAGAACCGGCTGTAAACAAGAACACTAACACAGGTGCAACACAAAATCAAACCCAGCTGTTGTCCACTGAACAGCGACACAGTGACCTGGCCATGTTGGTCAATATGGACCAGGTAGTGCTCACCTGGTCGCGGGCCAGCTTGTGCGCCGCCATGTGGCGCTCCAGCTGTGTGCGGTAGGCAAAGGTGTAGCTGCAGTGGGAGCAGCTGAAGTTGTCCTCGCTCTTCTCGTGGCGGTACTTGATGTGCTCCTTCAGCGAGGTGTAGCGTTTGTAGCCGCGCGAGCAGTACGGGCAGGTTAGCAACTGTGAGAAGGCGTCGGGCGTCCCTGAGGGGCAGAAAAAATAAAAGAGGGAGAAAAAGAGTGTAAGTGAGTGTGATAATGATGTACATGAGCAGAGAGGAGATAGAGAGAGAGAGAGAGAGAGAGAGAGAGAGAGAGAGGAGGGGGCTGTTTCATCAGGGTTGGTGGGGGGTGTAGGTGTTCTGTTTGATGTCGCCGGCAGTTGGCCGCAGTCACACTCCTCTGCTATTTCACCCATCCATATGAGATCCTCCTTTCACAGGTACCCCCCCCCCCCCCCCCCCCCCCTAGCACCAGGGCAGGTGAGGTGACGGTGACATGCTGGTTTATTAGACCGCGTCGCAAATGCTGTCTGTGGGAAACGTGTCACTTGCTGGCTTACTGCAGAACAAAATCCCAGGTTGGAAATGTGTATATAACCCTTATAAACAATTCACTTCCTTTAACAAAAAACACAGACAGCACCTCACACACGGGGGAAATACAAGCACTTTTGCAAACACGACTTTTTCATTCTTTTTTTACTGAACACTCACAGGTGTACAGTTAAAAAAACTGACCCTTGGCATGAACTGCGGACTCCTATTGATCCGATCTGGAGCAGAGAGGTTGAGAGTGGAGAGAGTGAGGTAGAAAGAGAGAGGTAGAGAGAGAGAGAGAGAGAGACACAGAGAGAGAGAGAGAGAGAGAGAGAGAGAGAGAGAGAGAGTGGAGAGAGTGTAAACTCTGATCTGGCTTGATCTTCCAGCCCTCCCACAGTCTCCCACACAGGTAAAGCATTACCTTGTTAACAGGTGATGTATTAAGTACCCCCCCCCCACACA
>JAOPHQ010002862.1:225000-240000 GCA_030340625.1 Merluccius polli | reverse complement strand
CTCAGCACCCCTTCCTCTGAGAAGTCTTCTCTTCAACCATCGCAGGAGGACAAGAATGGTGTGTATGGCTCACTCTGAACGCTCCTGATACATGACTTATCATGTGAGACCTTGTTCTAATGGTGAGATGGATGAAATAACTGTCTGACTTTCTCCCAGTGGCAGTTATTCTCTCCCCTGTTGTACAGTATGTAACATTACTTTGGTAACACTTTATAATAACTAATAACGCTTTGGAGCATTTACAACGTATTAGTAAATAGTGAATTCATCATTAGTAAAACATCAATAATACATTATTAAATCATTACTAACCTACTAATAAATACCATGTTAAGCCTTGATAAACACTGTTACAAATTATTTGTTTCTCATTAGTAGGTTTATTTATAATAGTTAATTCATCATTAGTAAAACATGAATAATACATCAAATATTACTAACCTACTAATAAACACCATGTTAAACATTTACTGTTTCCAGGGTTCGAAATGGCGACACGCCCGCACGCCCGGGTCTAGTAACTTTCCTATCGGGTTAGTAACTATGTGCACTTGCCAGCCCGTGTGTCTGGCAACTTTACAACCCCTTTGCACGGAGCGTCTTTTACAAGCATTGCGGCCGTCATCGCGAACCTATTTTTGCTATTGTAAACCTCTCTTGCACAGCCTCTGCTCATTTCCACTGGGGACGTGAGCGTCGCGCGGCTGCGTCGCGGTCACCGCTGCTGACCGCTGCCACTCTAATCAATGAAAGCATTTCCACCGGGCCGCCGCGGAACGTCTCAGCAGCGTCCCGGGAGCGGCGCGCCGCAGCGCTATCTTTACGTAGCGTTCTATTTTTGACGCGAGCCGCTGTTGAACCGCGTCAATTTAAACCCATTTACCCTCCCGATCGAACACGGCCACAAATCGTTGTCGTTTTTAACTAACTTTGTCTATAGACTACAGCACAACACATTAGGACATAACAACAATAAACACAATTAAACCAGACAAAAAAAGTAAACATTTACTATATAGCCTACCAACTCATGGTAGAAGCACACAAATCTCGAAAAAATGATCACATCAACATCAAATCAAGTTCTGACAGACAAAGCAACTGCAAGTCAACTTCGGAAAGGCAAAGTAACCTTTTATTTGTTTGTTCTATATTGACATCCACAAATGATCGCGTGGTCTCCTGATTCTCGCGTGATCTCGCGAATCCAGCCGCCTCGCAGCGCTATGCGCCCGGTGGCGAATTCATTTTTTGCAGGGTGGTAGCGGGAAGCACCGCCCCACCCTGCTCCTGATTGGTTGAGCTGTGCTCTCGACTCTAAGATTGTTTACTGCGCCTGCTAACCCTAACCCTAACCCTAACCATAACCCTAACCCTAACCATAACCCTAACCCTAACCATAACCCTAACCCTAACCCTAACCATAACCCTAACCCTAACCATAACCATAACTATATCTTCAACACTTGTAAACTGAGCGGTCGTTGAGATTAAACAATCTTCTAGCTTGCTGGGCGCAGTAGAACCAATCAGGATAGAGTCGAGAGCACAGCTCAACCAATCAGGAGCAGGGTGGGGCGGTGCTTCCCGCTACCACCCTGCAAAAAAAAAAATCGCCGCCCGGTGGGGATTGACGCCGGGCGCCGCGCGTGCGTGCGTGCGTGTGTGTGAGTGAGTGAGTGTGTGTGTGTGTGTGTGAGAGAGAGAGTGTGTTTGTGAGTGAGTGAGTGAAAGTTAGCCTATACTGATAAAACAACCATGCCTAAAATATCTGAAAACACACATAAAAAATAACAATAATAATGTCCATGATGAAATTCTATCTTTTCTGAGCTGAAAGTCCACCAAATGGCTTCTTTTTTATTTTTATTCTGAAAATTGTGATGTGTGATGTGAAAACGTGATGCGCGTGCCTACAACACACATTGATTTGCTTGGTCTAGTAACTTTACACCAGGGCTAGTAACTTTTGAAAGTTACTAGCCCTGTGGTCTAGCTCCTATTTTGGCCGAATTTCAGACACTGCTGTTTCTTAATTATTTATTTTGTATTAATATGGCCATTTTTAAGGTGTTTGATAACTGCATTGTCATACTTTATAGACAACTTGTTTACCATACCTAAATTAAGTATTTTAGCATTAGTAAGTAGTTAATAAATTCTTAGCCGTTTTACAAACACTTACTAATGATGCAACTAATGCTTACTAAAGCTAGTTGTGAAGCATTTACTAATCGTTAGTTAAGACTTTTGCATCAACTAATCTAAAGTGAGAACTATCTATGCCTTATTAAACATTTATAATTTATCCATAAAGGGTGAAGAAGCTCACATCCTCAAGAGGAAACAGACACAACACAAGGTGGTACCGAAAATACAATGTTTATTGAACAGGTAAAAAAAACACCCATTACTCTAGCCATAGGCTATCTGTCTGACGACAATGTTTGCATCTGGCAGGTTATGGTGTAGCCAGAGGATATCTTCCTCTTTCGTCCGTCGGTCATTACAGTCCGATTAGCAACTTGAGACAACAACGCGAGAATGGAGTTAAGAGACGAAGTTTACGACCAGATTATTTCCAGACTTTCCTGTCTTTTGCTGTCTTGCGAAGGCATTGACGGTGCACAGCATTTTTGTCTTATCTTGTATTCTTGGTCTTAATGGAAGAGGAAGTCGTTATCCAGATATCCGCTGGCTACACCATAACCTGCCAGATGCTAACATCGTCATCAGACAGATAGCCGATGGGTTACGAGATTAGTTACAAATATTTTTAGCCAGAATCTGTTTTATGAAACTACTGAGTAAAGGGTGTTTTTTGTACCTGTTCAATAAACATTGTATTTTCTGTACCACCTTGTGTTGTGTCTGTTTCCTCTTGAGGATGTGAGGTTCTGGAATGGTAGCTTCTTCACCCTTTATGGATAACTTATACATGTTTAATAAGGCATAGATAGTTCTCACTTTAGATTAGGTCATGCAAAGGTCTTAACTAGCAATTAGTAAATGCTTTACAATTAGCTTTAGTAAGCATCATTGGTAAGTGTTTACTAGTTTACTACTACTAATAATGTATGACAATGCAGTTATCATACACCTTAGAAATGGCCCTATTAATACAAAATAAACAATTTATAACATATATAGAAATGCTTAACATTAGGGTAGTAATGATTTAATAATGTATACAAGACCGGTGATGAGGCTACTTTCGTCCTGGCCGTGGATGTATCGAAAAATAATGCATATCTCTCCAGCCAATCAGAATCGAGTATTCACCCGGGCCATGGTACAATACGTTGTAAATGCTCCAAAGCGTTTAATTATTATAAAGTGTTACCCATACTTCCTCTTTTAAACTGTAGCTATATTTAATATAGATAGATGGATGGATGGATGGATGGATGGATATAGATATAGACTGCCTAATGATTCCTAGGCATTACTATGAACTACTGTTCACACGGACATTGTTATTACTTGCATAGATTGATAGGTGATGTGTGAACAACGTGTGGAAGCAAATGTGACCGTCTTCCTCTAACATCTTTTATGTGGTTCAGGGTAGATGGCTGCAGACAGACATAATTTATGTCAACAGGAAAAAATGTGATTTAAATTGCGTACACATCCAATAAATGTTATCTTCCTATCGTTCGGTTAGGATCCCAGTGGCTAATTCATCTCCATATTATGAATTTTGCGAGGTCCTGGTTGACAATTGTATTTCATAAAAAAACGTTTAAGGCTTGAATATGAATGAGTTTTGGGCCTATACTTGTGCAAGGTGTTTATTCAAGTCCCGCCCACAATGTTGTACACTGTGCCAAAGATGGGCCTAAATAAAACCCTTGATAATGTTTTTTTTTAATTATAAATTTGACCTGGTCCATGTTTCTCAGGTAATGTAGACGAGGGTCCCAGCATGGACATGCTGGGAGTCTCTCCAAAAGCCATTCCAGGTGAGACACTCACCTGCTGTTCTACCGCTATTGGTTAACAAATCCACACATTTGATAGGTTAACTGTTGAAGTTCTTAACCTGTGTTAATCCTTCACCTCCTGCAGAGCCCACCTCCTCTATGTTCAAGAAGAAACCAACTGGTGGCAAGAAGACGGTAGGTAACCATGGTTTCACATCTGATCTGTGGTTGTAATCTGACTGAATAAGATGAATCTGACCAAATCTATTCTGTTTGTCTGATATGTTTAGACGACTGGTTGAAATATAATTGATCCATCCAATCCAATCCACTTTATTTATATAGCACGATTTTAGCAAACACAAGGTTTCCAAAGTGCTGCACAATAGGATAAAACCCAATAAATAGATAAGACAATAGAAGCACAATAAAAGTAGACAATAGAAATATAAAAATAAAATGCACTGCCCGCACTAGATAGAAATATGCATGTATACACATAAAAACCAACACTCTACATGGTGTCAAAAGCCAAAGAAAAGAGGTGGGTTTTAAGAAGAGTTTTAAAATGAGACAGGGAGGAGGCCTGACTGATGTGCAGCGGCAGTTCATTCCACAGTTTTGGAGCTGCAGTGGCAAACGCTCGATCCCCTCTGAGCTTAAGCCTAGCTTTAGGCACAGTCAGGAGCAGCTGGTCAGCTGACCTGAGAGATCTGCTAGGAGTGTACTGTATGGGTGCAGCAGCTCAGAGAGGTAAGGTGGGGCAAGGCCATTCAAGGCTTTAAAAGCAAATAAAATAATTTTAAAATGAATCCTAAAATGGACGGGCAGCCAGTGGAGTGAAGCTAAAATAGGTGAAATGTGCTCATACTTTCTTGTGCCAGTTAAAAGACGTGCCGCAGCATTTTGTACCAGTTGAAGCCGAGCAATGGAGGACCCACTAACCCCCATATAAAGTGCATTACAGTAGTCCAGCCGAGTGGTCACAGAGGCGTGGATTACTATCTCAAAGTGCTGTCTCTGAAGGACTGGTTTTATTTTTGCCAGCTGCCTTAATTGGAAAAAGCTAGACTTCACCACAGCTTTAATCTGGCTGTCGAATTTAAGGTCCGCGTCCACTTTTACCCCCAGATTGTTCACAATTGGCTTGCGATACTGTGCCAACGAACCCAGATCAACTAGGGGGGGGGGGGGGGGGGGGGGGGGGTCACAGAAGTGCCAAGTCTTTTCTTCATTAAAATTCAGAAAGTTTAAAGTCATCCAAGCTTTAAGGTCCTGTAAGCACTTTAGCGGTGGATTAATAGAGCAGGAGTCAGACTTTTTCAGGGGGACATAGATCTGGCTGTCATCTGCATAGCAGTGAAAGGAAAAGCCATGTTTCCTGAGAATGGAACCAAGTGGGAGTAGATAGAGAGAAAATAAAAGAGGGCCAAGGACAGAGCCTTGTGGGACCCCACATGAGAGAGGAGCAGTGGAGGACACAGAGTCATCAAGGCTGACACAGAAAGTCTGATGTGACAGGTAGGACCTGAACCATTCCAGTGCTGTGCCACTGATGCACACCCACTGCTCCAAACGAGCAATCAGGATTTCATGGTCCACTGTATCAATTGCTGCAGTCAAATCAAGTACCAGGACAACACTGTGACCAGAGTCAGTAGCTAAGAAGATATCATTAAAAACTCTTAAAAGCACTGATTCAGTGCTGTGCAATGTTTTAAAACCTGATTGGAAAACCTCAAGACTATTTTGTTCATTTAAAAAGTCCATGAGCTGAGAATAAACAATCTTCTCTCAGATTTTAGAGAAAAAAGGCAATTTAGAGATGGGCCTGAAATTTGCCAAAACAGTAGGATCCAGCCCAGACAACTGCATATTAAAAATTTACAGGGACCACTCGAGAGGACAGACTGCTATTAATAACCGTGAGACAAGATGGCCCAACAGTGGGTAAAACCTCCATAAAATATCGGGGCGGGACAGTATCATCCGGAGAACCTTACGGCTTCAAATGACCCACGATCTCCTGCACAAAGGGCAGGGTCACAGGCTCAAACGTGTCTAACACAGCAGAGCAGGGGAAAAACACTGAAGGATCAGAAGCAGGAGGTGAAATAAGTGCTCTGGTGGAAGTGACTTTATCAATGAAGTAGTAAAGAAAGTTCTCACACACAGCAGGGGAGGCCTCAATACCAGGCTGTGGTGCATTCAGAGCAGAGTTGATAACTTTAAACAACACACGAGGCTTATGACAGTTTAACAGAACAATATCAGAAAAATATTTTCTTTTTGCCTCTTTCACAATGGATTGATAATGACGCCAGCGATCCGTCAATATTTGAAAAAACACTTGCAGTTTGACCTTTTTCCCCTTTCGCTCAGCTCTTCGACACTCCTGTCTGGCAGTGCGGGTTGTTTCATTCAGCCAAGGCTCTGATTTAGCTTTCTGCTGCCTGGCCTTCAATGGAGCCGCAATGTCTATTGCAGTTTGACAGGTGTCGAGAAACCATGAGTTCAGAGTCTCTGTATCCTCACACACAGACTCAGGAATGACGCAGTTCTGACTGAAAACTGCGGAGAAGTGAGCAGCAGTGGAACGGTTAGTAACTCGACATCTGCGAGCAGCAGCTTAAGGTTTAACTGTGTGACAGCAAACAGCAGCTTCAAAAAGTACAGGCATATGATCCGAGAAAAAAGTGTCACAGACCTCCAGGTTAAGAACAGGCAAACCATAAGATAAAACAAGATCAAGTGTGTGACCACATTCATGTGTAGGCCCAAGTACAGACTGCACAAGATTAAAAGAGTCAATGACACTTAAAAAGTCTCGCACCATAAGGTATGATGAACCTAATCCAATCTTTTGCCTTCATTTCTGACTGATTCTCTTCAACAGTGACTACTAAAAGCTCAATCTTTTTTTAAATAAATGTTGGATGTGTGTGTGTGTGTGTGTGTGTGTGTGTGTGTGTGTGTGTGTGTGTGTGTGTGTGTGTGTGTGTGTGTGTGTGTGTGTGTGTGTGTGTGTGTGTGTGTGTGTGTGTGTGTGTTCTCCCTCCAGCTGGGCTCCAAGAAGGGTGGTCTGGGAGCTCAAAAGGTGAGTAGCCAGAGCTTCTGTGAGCTGGAGAAAAGAGCCCAGGCCGTGGACAAGCTTAGAGAGAATGATGAGACCAGCCGCGACGACGAAGCCCTGTGAGTGTCCTCCACATCCTCTTAGCTCTCTTACTGGCTCTACAAGCTCCTGAAGGACCAGTTCACGGATTTAATGCGTTGAGCCTACCGTTGGGGTAGTGGGAATTTTTTAAATTATGCAATTTAACTTTCCAATATAATCTGTGTAGTTAGATTTTGTTCACAATGGGTGCCACCAATGACACGTTTTGCATCACTTTACATTTACATTACTTTGCTATGTCATCGGTTGGCGGATTGAATAGCGTTGTGACTGCAAACTGTTTAATAGGTTACTTTATTCATTCCAGATGGGCAATTCTGGCTTTTCCCCAAGCTCTTACCATGATAGTAATTTTACTTTAATCATTGTCCACTGTTCTTGTCGTTGATCTAGTCTGTTGATCCAGTCCACTGAGGAGGAACTAAGTAATTTAGTAGTAATAGTAGTAATTTTTTGCTCTTAAATCTTTTGCTCTAAAAGCGACTGTGGAGTGTGTGTGGTTGATGGCTGGTTTAAGCAGCCTCACCTGGCCCGAGTCAGACTGATTAGTCTCTGGGGCTGGGTAAGGCTGCTTAAACCAGCCATCAACCACACAGACTCCACAGCGACCTACAGAGAATTCCCTCACCCACTACCACATTAGGGTCATTGCTTGCTAGCCTTGTAGGAGGGGGTGGGGGTGGAGGTAGGGTGTGTGACCTTGTAGGAATGGGTGGAGGGAGGGTGTGTGACCTTGTAGGAGGTGGTGTAGGGCGGACGGAGTGTGTGTGACTTTGTAGGAGGGGGTGGGGGTGGAGGACAGAGGGAGGGTGTGTGACTTTGTAGGAGGGGGGTGGGGGTGGAGGACAGAGGATGTGTGACCTTGGAGGGGGTGGGGGTGGAGGAAGGATGGAGGGTGTGTGCCTTTGTAGGAGGGGGTGGGGTGGAGGACGGAGGGAGGGTGTGTGACCTTGTAAGAGGGCGTGGGGGTGGAGGGAGGGTGTGTGACCTTGTAGGAGGGGGTGGAGGACGGAGGGAGGGTGTGTGACTTTGTAGGAGGGGGTGGGGGTGGAGGACGGAGGGAGGGTGTGTGACTTTGTAGGAGGGTGTGGGGTGGAGGATGGAGGGAGGGAGGGAGGGTGTGTGACCTTGAGGTTGTTCCTAAGGTTGCCTCATCTGTTGGGTTTTTTTTTTCTGTGGCAACATGCCACATCTTCAACTCAACCCCCCACATGAATTCAAAACAGATTTTGAGATCATGCTGTTCTGCTTTTTGTCATCATGTATCAACATCAAACATAAAAATTGCTTTAAGGGCATGGTAGTGTAGTGGTGAGGGGTGTTCGACTCCCAGCTGAAAGGTACTGGGTTTGATCCCCCACTTTCACCTGTAGGCATCCTTGTGCAAGATGCCCTAAGCCCTACCTGCTCCTGAATGGCATGTATCTGAATTCACCATAAGTTGCTTTGAATTCAATTACAAATAAAAAGACATTCTAAACCTGTTTGACTCAACTGTTCCCCTCAACTGTTCCTTCTCCCCAGCGCTCCATCTCTGCGGCTGGCCTACAAGGACCTGGAGAACCAGAGGAGGCGTGAGGAGCAGAAGATACAGGGGCTGCAGGGCAAGAAGAAGGAGCAGGCGGAGAGGCTGGGCATGGGTATGGGCATGCGGAGGTACGGAGGTATCCCAACCAACCAGAGGGCTCAATTAGCACAACCTCTGAGCCCAGTTGCTTTGGATTAAAATGTCAAAAGTGTAGAAAGAGTAGTTATAACTAGTAATAATTCAATTTCAGCTTGCCTTTTTAAATTATTTTCTTTTGAGTCATTCTGGCCTTCCTTGTCTAAAACGTCTCTTCTGTGTCCCCGTCAGTGGTGTGTCCCATTCGGTGATGTCAGACATGCACATGATACAGCAGGAGACCCCTGTGGGGGTGAAGACCTCCAAGGCACGCCGCTACATTGAGGAAGAGGATGACGAAGGCACCTTCAGTCCAAGGTCAGCCTATCAGAGACCACCATTACTTGCTCACAAGTCCTAGTCTCTCATGGGGCGACATGCCACCGTAATATCAGAGGGGGCACAAAGGAAACTCAAACATTTTTGGGACCCATATGCATCACATTTCTGAAGGCACCACATTTAATAACATTGCTCCTATCAGCACACCTCCACTGTCACTGGACTGGCCCTCACTGACTCTTCAGGGGAGACACATCCTCTTTGATGGAATCATCAGTCTGAAATAGTTAATTTCTTGTATACTTTGAAAAGCTATATTTGATGAATACCATTTTTTCCGTCTCATTACCAAATAATGCCGACCACATCTAGTAGGCATGTCTTCATCCACGACTTGGATGGTGCTACAAATAACTGCTGATTCATTCCCTAAAGAGGATGTTGCATGACATGTCAGTTATCACATATGCCAAATACAATGGAGAGTCAATTGAGTTGTATATTTCTGAAACTTTGGCTACCTTCTGCATCATGGCTACCTACATTAATGTCACATGGATGTATCATGTACATTCTAAATAAATGTTTATATTGGATTGTCATAGCTTATACCTATTGAGCTTCCAACCTCACTGGAAACAAAGCTTTGGCTTTCTCTCTTTGGTCTAAATAATGAGGATATTCTTTTCTGCATTTTTCTCTGAAAATATCAAATAAAATTCAGTGTAGGCTACTAACCATAAACTTATATATATAGCTTCTTTTAACTGATAACATCATTGATTTCAGACGAAGCAGGCCAGTAGTAACCTAGCTAGCAGTAGTGCTATAGTGCCAGCAGTTCAGTAAATTTATTCTTGGAAAGCACACAGAGTTGACTATTATAGATTGTTTTTTATTTAATTTCATGTTTATATCATGTAAAAGCCTGATTACCTATCGATTCTTGTACTTTCAAAGTTATCGTTTATTAAGATCTGTAAAACAGAAAAGCGTGCATCAACGTTTTGTTTTCCCAGGTGGTTCCCAACCTTCTAGGCCAAGTCACACCACCATCCCAACAAGAACTTCAAGGCACACCAACTTGATGTTGTAGAAAATGATTATGAAAAGTATTAATTATTACTAGGATTATGCAATTAGCAGTTTCTGCAATATTTTACATGCAGCAGCACTCTCAATGAAAAGTCACACATGGATACAGGGTCATAGGCAATTGCATTATTTGTCAAAAATATGAATTAAAATGGAGCAAGAACTTGCATTATATTGATGAATAAATCCATAATGTGGCAAATCATAAATAGTGCTAATAATAGCATCCCTGTAACCAATGTCAGGAATATTCACGCCACACCTAGTCTTGCCTCAAGGCACACTGGCCTTGCCACATTGGTTGGGAACTACTTCTCTATTGGACAGTGTTTGACTCCCAAGCCAAAAGGTTCTGGGTTCAAACCCCTGGGTCTCCGCAAAAAAACAAATCCGATTTGAAAAAAAACCCGATTTGAACAGTGCTGTCAAATAAAGAATGCTGATAAAGCCCATGTAAATAACCACAGAAATGTTTTTGATATAACATAATTCTGAATATAATACTAATGGGCAAATATAGGATGAAGAGATAAGTGTGACGATCATTTCAGAAGAGGGGGAAGCAGTGCAGGGAGATTGGGCATAGAGGCCTAACTAATGCTTCATGAATGTAGCCTAACATATAGGCCTTACCAATGCTTCATGAATGTAGCCTCACATAGAGGCCTAACTAATGCTTCATGAATGTAGCCTAACATATAGGCCTTACCAATGCTTCATGAATGTAGCCTCACATATAGGCCTATCTATTGCTTCATGAATGTAGCCTAACATGTAGGCCTTACCAATGCTTCATGAATGTAGCCTCACATATAGGCCTATATAATGCTTTATAAATGTAGCCTTTACCATGTGGTTATTTTAGTTAGACCAATTATTGAATTACCAGAAAACTTGCTCTATCGTGATATATATCGTTATCGTTAAATGACCTATATCGGGATAGAAGATTTTGGCCATATCGCCCAGCCCGTCCTGCGGTTGTACTCTTTCACACTGATTGTATGTTCATGCGTCCTGGCAATTAATATATACTGTGTGTGTGTGTGTGTGTGTGTGTGTGTGTGTGTGTGTGTGTGTGTGTGTGTGTGTGTGTGTGTGTGTGTGTGTGTGTGTGTGTGTGTGTGTGTGTGTGTGTGTGTGTGTGTATTGTGGCGACCTCGGGGATGAGAAGAGGTGCCACCAAACCAGTATCAGATAACAATTCACTGTCCACACCAAATTCAAAAGTAATCCAATTTATTGGAGTTTCAGGAGAGGGGAAGAGGGGGGAAGACGCCGCCTCAGCGGAGGGGGGGGGGGTCGATCCTGAGGGGGCTCAGGCTCTGGAATCGTCGTCGGTGGCGGAGTGTGGGGTTCGGTACACGGGGCGGGTTCGCAGACGATCCAGGGTTCGGCGGGAGAGAGGGTTGTCAGACAGGCGGGGTTCGGTACACGGGCGGGTTCTCAGACGGATCAGGGCTCGGCGGGCGGGAGGGATGTCAGACAGGCGGGGGTCGGTACACGGGCGGGTTCTCATACGGTCCAAGGGTCGATCGGCCAACGGGGTTCTCCTGGGGAAAAGGGTCATACACAGTGCTTTGGGTTCTCTCTTGCTTCTCACTACCACCATACTTCTCGTCTCCTACTCCTTCCCTGTTGGGTCCACTTCCTGCTGCTTTTATACTTCCCTCCCTCATTAGGGTGAGTGGCCGCAGCTGCTCTGCTTCTCCCAGGTGTCTCTCCTGGTCCCGTCGGAACTCCATATATGGGCGGGCTTCCTTTAGACAGTGACGAGAGTGAAAAATGCTCCGCGGCCATGACGCGGGCGTTATTGTCTTTGTTTCGGGCCATCCATACCAACGGGGCATGGTCGGTGACCAGGGTGAACTGCCGTCCCAACAGGTAATACTTCAGTTTGTCTACTGCCCATTTGATTGCCAGACATTCTTTTTCTACCGTCGAGTAATTCTTCTCCCTGGGCAGTAGTTTACGGCTAATGAAGGTGATGGGGTGTTCCTCACCTTCTCTTACTTGTGAAAGGACGGCACCCACCCCGGTCTCCGATGCGTCGGTCTGGACCACGAGAGGGAGGGCGAAGTCCGGTGTCACCAGCACCGGGTCGGAGCAGAGGGCGTTTTTTAGGGCCAGGAACGCCTTCTCCACCTCTGGGGTCCACTTCACCCGGTCCGGTTGTTGGTTTCGTGTAAGCTCTGTGAGGGGGCCTGCAATGGAGGAGAAGTGGGGAACAAAACGGCGGTAATAGCTGGCTAAGCCCAGGAATACTCTCACCCGTCTTTTGCTGAGGGGGCGGGGCCACTCGTGGATAGCCTCGACCTTACCTACCTGGGGCTTCACACATCCCCGTCCAATGGTGAACCCCAGATAGCGACACTTTTTGGGGTTGGCTGTGAGCCCCGCCTCCCTCAGAGCCTGAAGCACCGCGTTCAGCTGAGCCAGGTGGGTTCCCCACTCCTCCCCGTGGACCACGATGTCGTCCAGGTACGCCGCCGCGTACTCCTGGTGGGGACGGAGCACCTGGTCCATCAGCCGTTGGAAGGTGGCTGGGGCCCCATGTAATCCGAACGGGAGTCGGACATACTGGAACAAGCCGTCGGGGGTCGCGAAGGCTGTCTTCTCCCGGGCCTCCGGGGAGAGGGCCACCTGCCAGTACCCCTTCGTTAGGTCCAGCGTTGAGATGAATCGGGCCTTCCCCAGTCGCTCGATGAGCTCGTCTACTCGGGGCATGGGGTATGCATCGAACTGTGATATAGCATTAAGTTGTCGAAAGTCATTGCAAAACCGTACCGTCCCATCTGGCTTGGGCACCAGAACGATGGGGCTACACCACTCACTCCTCGATTCCTCTATGATTCCTGCTTTTAACATCTTTTTAACCTCTTCTTTTATGGCGATTTTTCTCGCCTCAGGGACTCGATAGGGCCTTAGTTTTACCTTCCTTCCGGGGGTGGTGAGGATGGGGTGGTCGATGAGGGTGGTGTAGCCCGCCTCGGTGGAGAACACCTTCCGGTGCCGTTGTATCAGTTCCTGGAGGTCCTGCTTCTGCCGAGGGGTGAGCTGTTCTCCTATTGGAACGGTTGCCGGCTCCCCCGCCTGGGGCTCCTGGTGGGGAGAGAGAGAGAGCAGAGCCTCGGGGGCCACCCACCTTTTCAGGAGATTGATGTGGTATATTTTCGTCTCTTGTCGTCGGCCGGGCCGTCGCACCCGGTAATTCACCTCTCCCATCCTCTCGATGACTTCATAGGGCCCCTGCCATCGGGCCAGGAATTTGCATTCCACAGTGGGGACCAAGACCAACACTTTATCTCCCACCTGAAATTCCCGTGGTTGGGTCCCCCGGTTGTAGACCCACGCCTGCGCCATGTTCCCGCACCAGGGGCCAGAGGGTAGCCATCCGGTCGCGGAGCCCCTCAACGTGCTCGACCATCGTGCGATGGGGGGAGGGTTGGTGCTCCCACGCCTCCTTGGCCAAGTCCAGCAGTCCCCGGGGCCTCCTCCCGTACAGCAGTTCGAATGGGGAGAAACCGGTGGATGCCTGTGGTACTTCGCGGATAGAGAACATCAAAAAGGGGAGGAGCTGATCCCAGTTCCTCCCGTCCAATTCCATCGCCTTTTTTAGCATTTTATTTAGTGTCTGATTGAATCTCTCCACCAGTCCGTCAGTTTGGGGGTGATACACCGAAGTGCGTAGCTGCTTGATTCGGAGTAATCTACACATATCTCGCATCAATCTTGACATAAACGGGGTACCTTGATCGGTCAGGATCTCCTCCGGGATGCCGACTCGGGTGAACATCAGGACCAGCTCTCTGGCAATGCCCTTCGTGGCCATGGTGCGGAGAGGGATGGCTTCGGGATACCGAGTGGCATAGTCCAGTACCACTAGGATGTACTGGAACCCGCCGCTACTCTTTGGTAGGGGTCCCACCAAGTCCATAGCGATGCGGCTGAACGGAGTCGCTATAATGGGGAGGGGAATTAGTGGGGCCCTTACGTGTGGTCGTGGCGCTACCATCTGGCAGTCGGTACACTGCCGGCAGTGGTCCTCCACGGCCTTCTTTACTCCTGGCCAATAGAAGCGGGCGACCACCCGCTCGAGGGTCTTTTCCACGCTGAGGTGAGCGCCGAGTAGGTGGCTGTGCGCTAGCTGGAGAACTGATGGGGCGAAAGCGCGAGGCACCAGCAGCTGCTCGACCTGCTCTCCGGCTTCCATCACCACCCGATACAGGAGCTGGTTTTTAATGGCAAAGAAGGGGTGGGTTAAAGGTCTTACCCCTTGCACGGGTTGGCCGTCCACCACTGCCACCTGGCTCAAGGCGCTGGTGAGGTTGGGGTCCTCTAGCTGCGCGGCTCCAAACCGTCCCGTCAGCCGTGCTGGCAGGGGTGGGGCGTCCGAGCCCAAGGGGAACATCTCTAGGAGGTCGTCGCCCTCCTCGGCGGGTGAGAGGGGTCTTCTCTCGGGGCCCGTGGCCCGGGACTCCTCCTCGGCCCTTTCAGCAGCGGCACTGGCTGCCCCCTCGGAGAGGGGATCCATGGAGTCCCCTGGCTCTCCCTCCTGGAACCCACTCCCTTGGTGGTTTGCATGCTTATACTCGCCGTGGGTTACTGCCGGGTTTCTCCGTGGATGCAGGTCACGGCGAGTTTCCCTGGGAGGAGGGGACCCGGGGCGTACTCGGGCCGCGCCAGCGTCACCGCGCTGCCCGAATCCAGGAGGGCTGAGGCGTTCCGCCCATTGAGCCGCACTGGAGTTACGGCGGAGGGTCCGTCCGTCTGGCCCCAGCAGACCGTGAGGAGACCGCAGGGCTTCCGGGGATTGGAGTCGGATGACGCCGTCGGCATGGCCACATCCTGGCGGT